>OY754943.1:9815008-10122085 GCA_963576515.1 Cryptocephalus primarius | reverse complement strand
TATATATTTGCTTATTTCATCAATTTCATCAATTTTACTCAAATAATAATGTCTTAAAACCTTTGCGAATAAATTAAGGCACAAAAAGCAAGTATGGCTGGGAATAAACTACGTTTTAGAGGCATAAATCCCTATCTTACCGGGTTAAGGGTTTCATTGCTATGGGGGTGAATTAAGGGTTTATGGTGTCAATACTGAAGGGGTTGTGGAGTTATGAAGGTTCAAAAGTCAATTTTTTGTTCATTAAAAATCCGAACGTGATAGGGAAAAAAAGGACAACACAATATAAATACAGTAAACACAGTCAGACCGCAAAGGGTATTTTTTCGTTATTTCGTGGAGCTGTGTTACCATTATAATAACATAATTAAAACTGATTTCATACTATTTAGTACGTAAAAATTTAAAAATTAACACTGGAAACTTCTGAGTAAATTAACATTTCCAGTACTCCTCCCGCTTCCCTAGTACTTTTCATAAAATCTATGAATACACTTACCGGACAGGAAGAGATCCTGCAGGGCCTGCACGGCCTGGCAGAGGACGGCCCACGCCTCGGCCTCGACGAGGCCCGAGGGACGGGACGTCAAGAGGTCCCCCAGGCTGGCTCCGCCTGCCCCGCTTCCTCCGCCGCCACCGGCACGGCCCCTTCTTCCCCGTTCACCCTCGCGACGACGGTGGGCCGTTCTCGTCTGTGACATTCTGCAAGAGGGAAAAAAATACGTCTTAGGGGTCGTTCGCGTCGCCCCCAGGAAGGTTATGTTAACCCCCAGGAGGGATTTACTCACTTCGACGGGCAGTAAGTGCATGTGGTCCTTGGGGAACCCCTTTTAACTACCTTTATTCATATTGAACTGTTCTGAACAGCCAAGTTCCTATTTGTTAAATAATTATTGGTTACCAAAGTCAGTAGCTTATTTGGCGGAATTATCGGTCACAACTCTAATGAAAAGGAATAGCAGTCGCCTTTATACCAAGATAATATTGTTTTCTAATTCATGGTGAAACGTAACGATACTAATTCATACACAGACTCCAGATTTATTCAAAATCTTAGTACATTTAAGGATGTTTTGCAGGAAGTTGCTAAATTGACTAGCTACAAAGTGTCACTCTAATATGTCGAGTGAATTCCCTTCATTTGACAACGTCGCCAATGACGATAAGTTTAGGTCATTATAAGTAGTAGAAGATCCCGCCATGAACTTACTAATACGAGAGTGGCTCATTATCAGTGCCTCTTTCTTTAAGGGGCGCTAAGAAAGTGCGACGTTGCCAAGTTTATCCAGCTGATCTCAGCAGGATGCAAGTATCCAAAAATAATTTTTATGAAATCAATCGAGAGGGGAAATATTTTATTGTCGACGTACCAATTTCCACTCAATTCTTAGTATTAACAGTAAAAAAAGTAAAGTTTGAAGTGTTGACTGCCATAAGGTACCACGTTAATTTCGAAAAAACTATGAATTTTGCTTTTCTTCGGCCTTCATTAAAGTCGCCCAAAAAAGAACATTCTAAAATGTAATCCGACTATAATTAATATTAAAAATGGATTCAATCACTGATATGCTGTAATTTTGTCATTTTCGGCTCCTGTCGAGACGATATTTAGTGAAGGTGGACAAATGTGAACATGACAGAAGAATAAATTGTTATATGAACACTTTAAAAATTTGTTACTTTTAAGAAGCCACGTAAATATATAGCAATTAAATAACTTTTCGTTATTTTTGTAGTAATATATTTACATCTCTAATTAATTTGTAATAATAAATAAAGTTAATTTAATAAAAATCTATTGTTATTATAAAGTAACCCAGCAGTAAAACTGCTTAACAGTCTTTACGTGTTGGAATTTAAAAGAAAATAAATTAGAAAATGAAATATTGCTTAAATACGAGCAATAAATGTTAGTACTTTTATTGTAATACGTCTTTAAAATTATTTAACAACATTAGTTATATTACAAGAAGGACTTTAACAGATCAAAAAAACAAAAATTCAAACTAGTTTTCTGCTAATATTTGTACAGCAATTTAATAGTGTGCTCTTTGTCTAAGCTCCATAGTTTCACCATTTCTAATAAGAAATTTAAAGTTGTGAGATAACTGATTCACTATATAGTGCGCGAATTTTTAAAAAATTGACAAAAACTGAGTAAACTGAGAAGTTTGATTGAATGTTTCAAATTTGAACTCAGTAAACTTCAGATTTTATGAGATGAACTTAAGCAGTCCTCGAGCTAAGCATCAGTATATATTTTCAGAAAAATACAAGGAAGGATAAATTTCCTTTTTATTTCCCGACCCATGTATTTCCCATTTAAATTTTTCAGGGAGTCCATAAGCAATACATCAAAATGTTTCGTTTATATCTTACGCCTAGAATGTTCGGTATTTAAAGTTGCTACTTTTCGTTGAGATACCCTGCCCAATACACCAATACAGATGTAACGTACCCTTCCAGACCAGCAAGATTTAAATGGCTAACCTAAAAATCCGCTGCATAACACTACTCCAACGATAAAATCACCTGTATTCACCTTTGTTTACAACAAACGACGACGCGCAGGAGTAAGGAAGCGCGAAAGTAAGGTTATAACTTAAGTCACATCTGAACCATCGCGATTATTTTACGAAATAATCGAGTAAACGCACGTTATTCACGAGGGATAGCGCCAGAAGGTCCACGTCACGCCGAAGAAGGCACTAAGACCTGTGACTAAGAATAACCGTCCCATTGTGACTTGTTTACAGGTGGTCACGGTCAGGTCGGTTTTCGTCGTCTTCCTCCTCTTCTCTTTCCTCTTCTCCGTAGCACGTTTCCTCAACGGTTTTCGGTTAGTAAACAGTGACGTTCAAAGTTTACGCTCACGTAACGACTCTTAACGGATATTTTCTGGCGTGCAGTTGCGATGGGAGATAAGACGAGAGTTTAGATCAAATGTGACGTTTCCTCCAATTCATTTATTGTGTTATATACACGGTACGTATATCCAAGAAGGTTTATAAGTATAGCTAACACAAAAAATTCCAGTGGTGAAGTGTGGAATTTCTTATTTTCACTCCTACGATTTGGTGTGGAAGTCGCCAAACTACTTGCCTCTACTTGATCCTTTGTCTCCGCTTTTGTCCAATAAGAATAACCGAAGCGGGCTTACGTAAGTGCAGGAGACTTGGAAAATTCCAGTCTCATCTTCTTAAATAGTATAAGGGATGGCGAATGCAGCACCCGTCGTCGACAAGGCAAAATGAGGATAGCGAGGGTTTCGTGTTGCCTTCTCTGGAAACATCAGTGGAAAATTAAATCTCGGCTTGCCTTGTCTCGACGTAGATTTTTCTTCCGGTAGGCACCTCGTTTATAGAAAATTATAGGAAATATTGTGAAGGGAAAAATTACGAATTTGACGTTTTTCTAGAGCTCTTGTCTCGAATTCCGAATCAGGAAACTTTCTTCATTGTGTAACCGCCTGTATAATACATTGATAGTCCAGTTTATAGACTTTTTTTGTCTTTGTCTAAAATGGATCAAAGATGATAAAAATCCAAAATCTAGACAATACTGAGCTTTCTCTTTAAACAATAAAAATTTAAAAAATAGGTCGTCTTTCTGTTCTTTTTTCTACGATAACGTGAGAATCATTGACGGAAATGCAATACGTTGTAAAGATGATCTGTAGAGAATTAAAAGACCTCCAAAATGACTTGTTCTAAAATGTGATCGGAGCATTTTTTACCGAGAAAACTTGGAACAAGCGCTAAAGTGGACCGTTTTTCAAAAATTCACAGCGTTGCCCAGTTTAAAGCTGAAACGCTAATTTTGCGTGTAATATTAGGCTATTATATCTACTTTGAGTATGCAAAAGTTGGATGCTGTCGGATGAACAGTTTTTGCACAATTACGTTATTAACGATATAAACCAAAATTTTGCAAAATTCGGTGTATTAACTGAGATGGGCCGATTTGAATTTTCCAAACGGTTTTTCAAAGAGGACATCAAAATCTACAACTTGGCTATCTTCGATTTTCATATACTTTTGGAGAAAAGTGCGAAAAATGGCTTCCAACATTGCGCGAAATGCGCGATTACGCATCTCGAGCCGAGTGGTGGGCACAAACATACTCTGCGAAATCGCGCATTTCGCGCAATGTTCGAGGTCATTTTTCGCACTTTTCTCCAAACTTATATGAAAATCCAAGATAGCCAAGTTGTAGCTTTTGATGTCCTCTTACAAAAATCGTTTGAAAAATTAAAATCGGACCATCCCAGTTAAAACGCCGAATTTTGCAAAATTTCGGTGTACATTGTTAATAACGTAATTGTGCAAAAATTATTCATCCAACAGCATCCAGCTTTTGCATGCTTAAAGTAGACATAATAACCTAACATTTCACGCTAAATTAGCGCTTCAGCTTTAAATTGGGCCAAGCTGTGAATTTTTGAAAAAGGGTCCATTTTAACGATTTTTCCAAATTTGCTCGGTGAAAAACGCGCCGATCACCTTTTAGAAAAGCTCATTTTGAAGATCTTTTTATTCTTTACAAATCGTCTGTAGAACATATTACATTTCCATCGATAATTTTCACACTACGGCGAAAAAACCGAAAAACGAGCTATTTTTTTTTTAAATTTTTATTGTTTAAAAAAATGCAAAAACTCAGATTTGCCTATATTTTATGTTTTTATCATCTTTGATCCATTTTAAACACAGCTTTCTGCTGTCAAATTTTATCTACATCAACAACTTTTTTTTGCTCTATAAACTAGGCTATGACATCCTGTCCAGTTTCTGGACTTTGCTTCTGAAATGCAAATGGACTGCTTTGGATAACAAAATACGTTTTAAGAGCAACCTGGAACAAAATTCTGATTTTGTAGTTTCGTTTCAAAACTTTACACACTAAAGACATACTTTCAAACAATAACAATAAGTGTACTCTTTTAAAAATTGAGGTCTAGTTCTATTCCCAGCATCATTCAGACTCTTCCCCGAAACACCACCTCCGTTATTAATAATCCCCTTTTTTCACTTCTTACTCTTCCAGCTCTCGAGCTCGGGATGAATGGATTTTTAATACACGTAAAAAAAGAAAAGCGCGAGGATGAAAGAAACACGGCCTGGGCGCGCATATTCACGTCCGCACCCTCATCCACTCAAATCGCCATTTGTGTTTGCCAATGTGTGACGTGGATATATGGCGAAAGGGTCGAAATAAATGTTTCGCCGCGAAGTCGGTCCACGGGAAACAATGCAGGTCTCGGGTCGCAGATTATCAAGGGTCGGGGACGTAACCAGTTTGACGACCGCCGAGATAATTTAGGTGCGCACTACCAACCCCCTACCCCGATTCGAACTATTCGGGAAGGGTGTGTGTGTTTGCGCGCGGATTCCCCGTGGAATACCTGGAATACCTCGAATGAGTGGGATTGCTGGGACGCCCCAGGGAATTACTTTCGCAGGGAGGAGGAGGAGGTTCGTCTCCAGAAGAAATAAACAGTTATAGGGAGTGGCAGATGCCTGTTACCAAGCGAGTAAAGTGGAATTGTTGCATGGGATAAACTGGAAAGGAAAATTATCGGAATAAAAATACTATCTTGACTAAGTTCGTTCTTTTTGCGTAGTAATCAAGTATATTAAATGATTGAATTAAGGGGAAAAGCTGCTATTCTTACAGGCACCCTTGAAAAAATGAGTTTTATGCAGAACAAAGCAGCACAAAGAAAAAAATGGGTAACGAATGTTGGTCAGAATTTTGTGTCATTTATGACTGGTCATAGTTTTAATAATCAACTCTCGTATTTATTTCCAATCTAATAATTAATAATAAAAGCAATACTTGATCAAAAATACAATTTTAAGTACAAACAGGGATATGATATCAAAAAATTGAGAATAATTTTTTATTAAATATTTAGTAATATACTTGATGAGTGAATTGATGAGTAATTAAATATGTACTTGACCATAATCTGATATTATATTTCAGGCAAATTTTTAGCTCATTGCTTCCATTGTTACAACTACTTAATTCCACTACTCAACTTATCCACTCAAGAGGTAACTTGAGCACCTTAAAATTTTTTTTTGTGTTTTTGTAGAGACTTCTTAACAACATTAATTGCGACTCTGTAAATGTGGGTGTGAAGTAAGTTTCATGCTACGTGTAGGAGGTGGGACAAAACTTTATCAAAATCCCTTTCCTTGGTATACTTTTGAGTTAATGGATGTGCATACGTTACTTAGTTATCTGGTTCCGATATGATAACTTTATTTTAAACTGCTGGCTATCTTTTGATCGATACTTCAGGAGAAACTTAGTACAATACTTCCTTTTAAGCACTACTTAATTCCTGCTGCGGCAGGCTTGACCTACTCTATAAAATTTATTACAACTCCTATTTGAAAATACTCGCCCAATAGAAATTTTCCAATTATTAATAATTCCTGCTTACTAGAGCGAATTTTCCCACAAGAGCCGCCTGAACGAACGAATCCGAAGAGAAATAAATTACGACCATCCTAAGTATCATCTAAACCCACTGCAAACTCTCATTCGCCCGCCAAGTAAAGTCTGCTTTCTTTCACATTCGGTATCAACTCGTTGAAAAGTCAATAAGGACGTTAGAAATTTCAGACCGTCGATCGCTCTCAAGTTAATAGAAAATTTGCAGTTTTTTTCTCCTCTCCCGTTATAAATCAAGGGAAAGGGCGGGGATTGAACTCCTCGACGGGCAATCAATCAGCGAATCAATCCACTCGAGGTCTCGAGGCAAAAAATAACACTCCGATTTTCGCGGATTTAATTAAAGTAACAAACAGCGATCGATCCAGTAATCCATTATTATCGGCGAGAAGTGGAAAATATAGGTAACTTAAGTAAGTGAAAATATATGCCATATTGCCAAAAAGATATTGTAACGATTATATCTGTTGAATTATTTAAAAATATATTGTGTAAAGTGTTGAAACTGTTCCTCTTTATAGCGAAATTGAGCTGCTTTGACAGATGCCATGTTGAATTGTTTCTTTTTTTTCTTCGTAGTAACTCAAAAAGTACTGAGTATATTAATTTTAGTATGGATACTTATTTGAGGTCCTTTGAGCAGCTTTATTTTCACCTATTCTACAGATTTCCAGCTAATTTAATTTTTGAGATATCAATTCAAATTCCTTGTCCTCTCTTAAGATCACCAAAATTGATGAGGATAATCCATAAGACAGATAGCAAAAAGGATAAATCCCGGACAACTAATGATGTAAATGTATGTACTAAAACATATAAAAATGTATTTAGTTTGGACAGAAAAAAGAAACCACATGACAATTTAGTGTTAATAACAATATAATAACGACAGATCGAAAACAAGAAATAAGAAAAGTTTTATTCTCTCCAGGAGCGGACAACCTATGGGTCCTAAGGATAGACACTAAAAGATACAAATAACAAAAGGAGAAAAAGGGATTTCTGCCACAGCGAACCTTAAGGGCTGGAACGTGACAGGCGTGGGTAGCGACTTACATAATAGAGGGCTGTTGTGGATTTCCACAGTGTGAGGCGGGTCGGAGAGCATCTTCGGGGCGTTAGGTATCCTCGGTCTCCTCGCCGACAGAGTACGTTTTTAGGCCGGCCACTCTCTCTGCAAGCCAGCCATCAGGGCCGACCATTTGTACAACCGTCAGGGCCGACCGTCTGGACAACCCTCGTCCTCTTCTTGCCTTTCCTCTTTCTATTTAATTCGTACTTTGTTTTGTGTTCTCCGCGCTTGTTGGTAAATGGCGTGTCGTTCATCAAAACATTTCGTACCTTGATGGTCGGCGCGTTTATAAAAATATATTTAATTTCACCTTGGCCTGAGCCATGATCTCGTTTCTTGTTTTGTTTGTGAGTTGTCCAAAACTTCGTGGTCCTGGCACTATTACGCTAGAATACCCATTTTACAATTCTTCTATGGGGCTTACTTCATATTTTATTGCTGATATGAGGCGTCAGAATTAATATTGTTGCTCAAAAATTAGAGGATATTTCACTATTATGAAAATTAACTGTTTGTTTAGATCAACAATTGGAAAAAAAATTAATTTTCCTTATGTTTGAAACGGTTTTTAAATGTTACAAGAAATCGTAGCACAATTAAGAACAAATTTATTAATTTCACTTTCATTAGTATATTGAGAAAAATTAGTACTAAGTAAATTAACCTAGGTATTCCCAAGAAATCTATTAAATTGAGTCGTCTCTTAAGTCTTCACGATTCTTGAAATCTACTTATTTACCATTAGTTAATCTGAAGTACCTGAAAATTATCTCTTCCTTTACACCTCTATGTAAGCATTTTTGTTACATTTGCTAAGCAATAAGTAGCATTTAAATTAATAGTAGAGGATTCTTGGAATTAGTACCTGCGTCATACAGAACTCCCAAGCTAAAAACTTTCTTAAATCATTTGTTGCTACCCCCATTTATAATAAATTTAAGAGAAAACTAGCATTTATTGTTTCGTTATTCTAATTTTGTTGTCATTAGACGTGTGTGAAAATGCCAGTACAAAGTGGCTTGTAAACTGAATAAGTATGTATTTAATGTGCCAAAAGGGTAAGGGAGAGGTCATTGACCTTAAGTACATTCGATCTCATTGCATTTCGAAAATTTTGACAACGGTGTTACCCTCTCCATGAATGACGTCACAGCAGATTTGCTTTGAATAAACTGTCAATAGTGGTATTGTTGTATACCATAGATGTCAGAAAGTGCACAGTTTAGCAACTAATTTTACTTCTAAGAGTCACCAGAAAATGCGGCGACCTTTCGCTATCAACGTTGATAAACTGTAACAAATTGCGCGACGGGAAAAACCCCTCCGGCTGGGGGGAAGCGGGGTTAGTTTTCCCCTACTCGAACGTTTGCTCTTCGAAAACTGATCGATCTCCCCTAGCCGCAGCCGACGCCATTAATCTCCATCAGGCGCTTTTACGGGACAGTGTAATGAAAACTTTTTCCAGTCTTTTCTCAATTACGTTCGACTCCATTATGTATACCGGGAGAAAGTAATAAGTTCAAGTGAATTCAATAAACGTGAATCTATGAGGGGTGTTTCGACCCGTGCTCGTTAGTTAATTATGAATTTAACGTGATTGAGGTAAGGGCGATCGGGGGAGACAAAGAGGCGATAATTGTCGAAGGCACGAAGAAGGTTGTTGTGGGTTGATAGGTCACGCTTACATGGAATTGTTGGACAAAGCGCTTGCAAAGGGGAATTTTTGATGAAATCGTTAATTTCCAGCTTATTTTGCTTTGAGAGTAATTTCAATATTTACCGATCAAGTAATACCGTTTCGAAGTGTTTGGAAAGAAAATAAATTCCCTCTAATTATGTTTGAATAAGATTTTATTTATGTTAAAACAAAAAGATCTCAACCCTGGCTTAAATGAACCACAATCGTCATTCCAGAATACATACATAGGTTACCCACCAATAAAAACCCCCATAGAATCTTTTCTGGAGAGAGAACCCCCTCATTCTGTATTTACTGTATTTTTCCATATATATTCCCTCATATCTTTAGTCCCATAAAGCGAACAAATCCTATACTGCACTCTTTTCTTGAGTCAGAAGCGAAGTCTAGTCCAAATCAGGTAAAATGAAATAAAAAACTACAGTGTAGTTAAATATTTTTAAAACAAACTATAGTTTCTTGTGTTGCGTCCCCACGCATGTAAAATTGGTCTTGCGCATTTTTTGGCTATATTTTAGTAGCAAACACAACAGAGCACGTCATCGCAATCAAGAGGGAACAGGTAAGCGACTAGAGACTTTTTGCTGGCCTCATGGAGCCCAATTGCTCTTGATTTCTAATTGTCCAGTTAGTTTAATAGGCATTCATTTTAGAAAATACCGCGGCTTATTGGGCAACATTAAGTTCGTGCCACAAATTTTCACTCAAACGGAATGCAGCACATTCTAAACTTTTACATAGCGTAGATTCCTACCACCCTTTGCGTTCGTATTCTGCCTGTAGCATGTGGATAGAATATTCATGGCATAACCTTCATAATTAAGGAGTGTCTCCTGTCTTATCTTTAATTAATATGACATCAGTGTCGTTAACGCACATGTTACGAAACCTCTCGCGATTAACCTTTGGCTTGGAAGGTGTACAGTGTGATCCAGAGAGAAAACAGCTTGTTTTCAGGGGAAAATCCCTTGGTTTTCATTTGTCTTCCCTAACTTCACTCACTTCGTCCCGTCGATAAAGCGTCCCGGGCCCTTCCCTAATCCCTTCCTTTTCTTGCGACCACACCCGAAGCCGGTAATCGCGCCAGACCACATTTCGCTCATTGCGAACTCGATGAATAAATTAACACCTCGCTTAATCGCACGTGCACATCGGCAGGTGAAGGGTGGCCCTACATCTCTCTCGCTCCGTGTTGATCTTTCATTAACGGCGTTAATTTCGTTCCAGGACTCCGTCTCCTGCCCGTCACTTCCGGGGAGAGTGGTGGGATCGTTCCAGGGGAGAAAATTCCCGGCATGGAAATCGAAAAAGTTTTCCAGAGAACGTCCAGAGGTGGCGAAGAGATGCATCGCAGAGTTGAATCAGGTATGGTGATCATGAGTGGGGGAGCGATCTCATGGGGAATACTTTTAGGGAAAATCTGCGATTGGAAGAATCATTTTGTTGCACAAACAACCATAACTCCTAAACTGATTTTGTTAGAATGGCGAATGTTTCTAAACTTCCAAGGTAGGTTTCAGGGTAAAGATTTTTCTTTGTTCATGTCGATCGAAAAATGGCAATTTTTTTAGTAAAAGAGGACGGTATAAGGGTGCTCGAAATAGTAATTTTAACTATAGGAAACCAGTAGTTTTTGAGCAAAAAAAATGAACTTTGAGAGGTTTGGCCAAATTTGCCAGTTTTCAAAGTGAAATTTTTAAATGTTTTCGTATGTTATCCTCATGAGTCGATAATAATAAAGTTTGATTGTTCAACTTTACGCCGATATTCAAATTACATGAAAATCAGTTTTTTATTGATCAGTGGTGATTTTTTGGTGAATTTTTAATTTTCCCGCTGTCAACCTCTCATGGAAAATCGCGTTTTCAAAAGGCCATAACTTTTGAATGGATCATTTCCTGAAATTATGATTGATGTTTTCCAATTAGTTATTTCATATACTTTATAGTTATCGATAGCTTTTATCAAAATTCCACATGAATAAAGGTAAAGGTTTGCCCGTTTCAGTAACCCGTTGTGTGGAGTTTCAATTATATTACAGTTGATTTTTGATGAGTCATTCGCTATCACAAGCAATATTGATGATCACCTACAGAATTTAAAAAAATTAAAACACACTTAATCATACAAACGTCACGTATATCAACAACCGAATAGCATTTATCTCATGTGATATAGACCTTCCAGATTAGAGCGAAGCACATTACATAAAAGGATCTTTTATATACATCCGGTGTAATAAACCAGCCCTCCTCACTAATTATCTTTAAATTAAACTCGGTTTTACGCGGAAAAACGGAGCACATTTTCCAAGAAAGGGTAACTTTCATTAAACACACATTCCTCTCGCTGAAAGAACGTACCCGTCTTTCCCCCGTTACTTTAATGACAAAGATATTCTCTTATACGGTAAAAATTTAAAAAACCTTATTCATTTAATGAGAGATTATGTAGTTCGTACAAAGCAGCAAGCATATAATGGATTGTAACGAGAATATTAATGAGGTCTGAAGCATAAAGACAATACGACAGTATTAAATCTCCCAAGAGTTCGTAAGTAAACAGCAATGAGTTGTAAATGTGTGTAATAGATGCTGAGATCAGCCCACTAGCTTAAAGGGATACGTAGAAGCAGCAAGAAGAATTATTGGACATGAATTAGATTATTTTAGCTAGTTCCTTCAGGACTAACTGACTTACACCCCTCAGCTAATCTAGAGCATTTGGACAAGCAGTTATTCCTGGATAATTCGAATTCCCTACCAAAGAAATGGCGGTGTCGAGTTCTTTGGGACCTGTTGGTTTTCCCCATGAATGCAAAAAGGAAAACCTGCTGGTTCCATTTTGGAAAGAAATTTCCATTTTTGGAAAAAAACGGCCCTCCACATTTTGAATTTGAAACTCAATTGCCTCATTCATAATGAACTAACTCTTAACTGATTTAACTAGCTAACTTGTTGACTGATTTACTGAAATCAGTTAAGAATTAGTTGCACTCAAATAAATTTAATAGTACAGGAACTGGTCGGAATTTCTTCAAAAAGTTTCTTGAATCTATAACACGTATCCTTTTTCTATGTCTGTGTATCTTTCTGTATTGTCGAGATCCTTTCTGGTTTTCCTGTTAACTTGTGCCCTCCGTAGCTGTTCGTTTCTAATAGAGAAGCAATTATCCCTAGATTTTTCAGGATAAGATTGACTTAAATACATTATATCTTAACCCATTATGAATAGTTACTGAATAAGCTGCACAAGCAATTGTCCTTGAGTTCTAGGTCCTTGGAAGCCCTAGTTCCATAAAGATTAAATTGACTTAAATATAATTCATAACTGAGTTTGGACAGCTATAGGGTAAACAATTTTACTTTGATTATCCTGACCAGTACTTAAATGACTATACTGACTTAAAAACATCCTTCAGATGATTTGGAGCAGTTATTGGTCGAGTAATTATCCTAAGTAATTCCTTCAAAACTGATATTGCAGACCCCTAGCACTAATATCTGAAGCAATGCAGAATAGCCTACAAATGCATCAATCTTATACCAACATCTATAAAACTACTACCACAACAATCCAGTTGCACCCGTACAGCAACAAAATCAACATAAGACGTGGAGTTAGGGCAGGGTTGGTTAGAACTCTCGTGGAAAATGCCTTCCAGTCTTTTAAATGTGAAGATCAAGGGGGTTAACGTCGATTGTGGATGCCTAAACAACCTTCGATTAGCAGACATGGTCACTGAACTTAACGGGGCAAAATGGAAAAGAGGTATAAAACAAATGTAATCTAACTAGTTTAATGACAAATCCAGTGCCAAGTGGGAATTTCAACATTAGGTGAAGGAGAGATTGAAACCATCGATCAGAGCTACAGAGCAGAATGCTTCTAGGCTAAAGCAATGTAAAGCAGAAATCCAGACATTAACCAGAGCAGGCGTGGCCAAATCGTTATTTGCTCGGAGAAAAATGGAAAGGTCAATGTTGGAATTATCAGATATGTGACAGCACATAACTGAAAAAGTAATTAGACCGAAATGGATCTGGGTTAGGTACATGGTGAGAACAAGTCATGGAAGATGGTTTTAAAAACCTCTGAAATGGAGGCCCCAGCGAGAAATAGGGAGAACAGCAACCTCATGGTTAGATAATTTGAAGGGAATAACTTCCAAGTGGATCGAGGCTGCTCAGAACAGAGAAAAATTGGAAACATTTGAAAAGGCCTACGTCCAGCACTGGACGTTGTAAGGACTGGAAAAGAAGAAGAAAGGATCTAGTGAATGTACCAGTTTTCTCATTACAGAAATCATTACCACTTATGCTCTCACATTCACTAGTTACATAGGTTTAACATTTTCACTAAAGATAGGACGACTAACGCTTCTAATTTATGGTTTCGGCGTCAGTATAATGGCCATGCATCTACTAATAACCATTTTGGGAAAAAAGGGATGAACCCTATCCATAATTACTAATGGTAGTTAAAATTCTGCTACTGTATCCATTAACAATGATACAACATGAAATCCTCCTAAGAAGTGTGTAGGTGCATGTGTGTGGGTGAACGAATTGAAAAGAATCGGCGGAAAATAAAAGAGAGGAAAGGACCACGGTTATGGCCGAATCGATTGTAATCTCTACAACATTTCACGTTGTTTTCCCAACCTATTTACGTCCCCCGTTTTCGGAAATAAAGCGAGTCGTAAAACGAGGTTATAGTCCGCCCGGATGTACTCAACAGGAGGAATCTAATCCGTCATCGATTCCGTTAAAGTATAAATCGTCTAAGAAGAACGGTTGCTCGGAGGAGATTTCAATTTGAGGAAAGCTGTTGTGTAACGAACATACCCTGTGGGGGAGGTTTAATAATGCGTGTCTTTTTACTTTTACTTTACATCTCTAGACAGGAGGGTGTAATATTAGCATCGGCCACCCTTCAACCACCCCGTCCCCAGTCTAATTAATAATTGAGTCCTCTACGAGATTAATGAGAGGGCAGGACGTGGAATCAAATCCATTATACGGTTGATAGGAATCACATTAATGTATGTCGTGTTCTGCGACACGTGTCGCCTAGTGGCTTGTTTTATGCTTTGTGGGAAATTGGGGGAAAGAGGGAGTAAACATGAACGAATCCATTATGTTCAGCGGAACAACTCAAACAATGCTAACTTTAATGTAGGCACATATTTCCCTGAAATCCTATTTCTTCGCTTCCTTGGAGATTTCTTTCGAAATTCCACCAAGAAATTACAAGTGATTAATTTCAGGGCGTTACCCCTCCTCGATTAAATTATTTCCAAGGCTCTTCTACCACTTTTCAACTCATGATTATTAATCACGGAAAATTGTATATATAGGGTGTCTCTAATAGGTCTTTACAAAATCTTCGCCTTTGTTCCTTTAAATACAACTAGTGTAGACCAAAGTGTTTTTGTTGCGAGGAAGGGGCTCTCACTACTGTAATAATCCCGCAATCCGGGTTTAATCAAGCCAGTAGTGCGATTGTGCATAACAAAAATTCGAAAAGGTACGGAATTTCACTGCTTTCTTCACTGTTATGTACATAAAAAGTAAGCTGTATGCTTTAATCAAACGCGGCATTGAATTACTTGCAATTCTCTTATCACTTGTGCGGATCTGTCAATTTTTCAGCACCAAATAAACCGATTTCAGCTTATTTTAGCTCATTGTGCTCGTTTTTCAATTACGTTCTACTTTGTCATCATAACATAAAGTGGTTTGTAACTAGTTTTTCCTTAACAGGCAAAAAACCATTTTTAAGGGATTTGGATCGCATTCATAATGCAGCAAGAAAAGCCTAAGGAATAATTATGGATTCTAAGAAGAGAAATCTGAAACGGTGGACAAACGACGGAGGAAATGGCGAGAGTGATGAAAACGACTATATTACAAATGGCATCTTTCATGTTTCTGATTAGCTGAATACTTGAGCATTTTGGAGCTTGAGCATATGGTGCTAAGCCAAGCAATTTTATGCTAAGGTAAGTTCAGTTACATCACCATATTTTTGTCCAGGGATAACTTAGAATGTTTATATAAACGTGCTTTTCTGCGGCACCCTATACATTGACCCTCTCACACCCTGTTAACCCCCTGATAGTATGGCTCTCGAGAACAACGAGGGTTATACTTTTCTCTCTTTCGTTCTTTCCCCCTCCCTCCTTTCCTAAACCGTCTAATTTGAATTTCTCTCCGGCGCGTTAATTAGTCGACATTACTCAGTCATGTTTTATGCGGGAGTTTAGAGGGAGACGGAAAGGAACGGGAGAAAAAAAGGGGGAAGCGAAATAGTCGATGGGGGGGCCTACAAATTCTACCGTGGAGGGCAATTCCGCTAATGGTCGCTGTCGTCGCTTGAAATTCCTACCCCTGTATTCACTTCGACAGTCTCGGGGAAATAAATGAAGTGAATCGCTCTCGGGGAGTGATTCTTGGGGATATCATAGGGACTCTTCGGGATTTACCGCCACGCATTACAAAGTTTGGTTGACAGAATCAGTCATCTAGCGACTAATTAATTGTGTTAACTTGAACTCCGAACTTGGAACCCTTCGTACATTAGGAAATTGTTAGTGAGTTTTTAGGCGGTTCTCTCAGATATGGGTCAAACAGTAAGTAATTCTCAATTTTCTCCAAAATGAAACGAACAGGCTTCGTTGGGAACAGATACCCATGTCCATGTTCCATAAGGTCTATTCCTCTATCAAATGATACTATTGCTCTTAGAATTAGTGATATTGTCACGACAACCAGACTTCGACAACCATCAACAAAAACAATAAATCTGATCACGGCTCAGGCCAAGGTGAAGCGATACAAACTTTTACAAACTTGCTTAACAAACAAGGTGAGGTGTTTAGAAAAACGACATGCCTTACACCAACAAGCGCGCACGAAGTATGAATATAAATAGAAACATAAAAGGCGCGGGGAGGACAGTGGGGCCCAGACAGTGTTGTCCAGAGGGGATGTCCAGAGTGTCGTCCATGAGGGTCTGCCGGACGACCGGCTGGAGAGAAAAGAGAGAGTATCCGACCTGAGAAAGTGGTCTGTCGACGAAGGGTCCGAAAGGAAACTTACCGTCCCGAAGATGCCCTCCGCCCCATCGCATTCTGTGGAAGTCAAAAGGTCCGGAAAGGTCAAAAGTCACCTCCCTCCCTTCTCATACTCCAGCCCTTAGGATTCGCTGCGCCCAAAAATCACATTTTTTTTTTGTTTTGTTTAGTACCCTTGACCTATAGGTTTTCCGCTCCAGGCGACAAATAAAACCTTTTCATCTTTAGTGTTTTCGATCTGTTTTATTCATAGCAAGCTCTACCCCCTGTGGCTACCAACCCCCTAGGTGAAGAATTCTGGCACGTGACAATATATAGCAGTAACTTCTTATCAGACCATTTCCAACTCAGCTTGATCAGGCCACAGAGAGCAACAAAGATCAAGCAGTTGAAATGACACCAACCAGCTTGTCGCAACTGCCTTGGTTCCCCCTTCCCACCGGTTCCAACTTACCCCCCATGCTCCCCCTAGACGTGGTCGACCGGCGTGCCGCCCTGCAACTCGGCCGACGTGACGGTGACGTAGCACTGCAAGGGGCGGTCCTGGTCCTGGGGGTTTTCCGCCCTCCTCCCGGGTATGTAATACACCAGGCAAGTGACACCTATCAGGAACAGGAAGAACACGAAGACTATGTCGAACATTATGAGGGAGTTCCACGTGAGCAGGCGCATCACATTCGGGGAGGGGTCGCTTTCACTCCTTGGCACCTGTGGGGGAGCTCACCATTACAGGTACGGATTCTGGAACGATCCCGCGATGGTCCTGGAAGGGAAATCGAGTAAGTAAGTTGGGCATCCAGGAAGAAATAGAGGGATGCGATTTGAAAGCACAGTACTTATATGTACTACTACTAAGTACTAGTGTAGTTAAAGGTCTAACAAGTTTTTGGTGGATTTAGAGAAAATTTTTTACATCCGAGCACAAGCACACTTGTTGAACGATCAAAAAGCCGAAATCCGTCTGTTTATTAAAACTTATCCGTGCGTTTCGATCCCGGAAAACGAAGTTATACGTTACATCTAATAAACCAGGTAAATTCCCAATAACAACGAATCGAAGGAATTGCGATACCCGAACGTAAAAAAGTATAAGGAACGATATCGTTCCGGAACGAAAGGGAGGTCCCGAGGGGAAGATAATACACTCGATGAATTATTAAAATACAGGAAAGATAGCTTTAGAGAGTTTCTGGATAACTTTTAGTCGGAAATGTTCGGAATAAAGGAGGGATCCTCATTGATGCGACGATAAAGACCGCGTAGGACCGCTGGGGGATGATTATAAAGGGAGGAAATTTAAATTATGTAACGGGAAATTTTCAGCTCCGGTTTCGGAAATAGAAAATTCAATTTTGGAAGAGGCAATTGTAGTTTTGCCAATTAAATTTTAATTAATTAAAATCGCTTATTAATTTAGAACTTAGCAGATTAGTATGGATCTACTGTCATCATTCTTTTTTACAGAATTTCAAGAAACCATCAGAGGACACCACAATATAACCTTTACGTATCTATTAGAGTACTGAGTTCCCAATTTAAAGTTCAGATTGATTCCATATAAGATGAGTTAGGAACAGTGCCTTAACCTTATGAGGCCTTAAGGACTTAACCTTATGAGGACTGAACCTTATAAAGTGTCTGATTCCTGTGATGGCTTAGGGGTCCATATTCAAAGTTGAACAGATCTTTGAACCCACTCAAAACAGTTTACTTGGAAAATAGGACCGTCAGGCTTAAACTGAAGGAATCACCAGCCAGGAGCGATTCAGGGTGTGATCCCGCCCTACATCAAACATCCAGTTAAAATTCCCATAAATCATGTGAACACTGCTGCTTCGTGAATGACTGCATTGTGTTTTGTGAGTAAGTGCTATTGTGATTCAGCTGTCTCATGGATTCTCATTGGCTCAGAGTTACAATTTTGCTCAAAACTAGGAAGAACTAAACTCATTTCCTCTGAGCCATTCGTGACATTACGTTCTAAAGAAATTACTACTTTCAGCATTGCATTATTACTAAAAGTGAAGAACAATATCCCTCATACACTGACATCAACATGAGCGTTGCTTGTTGGTTTTTGTTTTAGGGTTAAAATTATTTAAAGGAATTCTTGGGCGTTGACGTCTTTGGGACGGGGAAGAGGAAGATTTCAGCAGCTGCAAATTTTGATGTTAAATTTGAATCTTTAATATCCGCGCGAACTTCTAAATAGAAATATTATTACACAGTTAATCACTTTGAACAATAAGAGTGCTTTGTTATTTCTAGTCTATTTCTATGACTTAGCTATTTCTGTCTGCTTCATTCTCCACGGTATCCACTGGCAAAAGTTTTTGTTGTTTCATTTTTTCCTTGTCTCCCCTTTTTGCTTGATTTTTCTTTCTCTATTTCTTCCACTGAACACATTTTATTTGAGGTACGAATTGAGACACATTTACGCAGAAAACTAAATGAAAATCGAAGGAACAATTGCCATTTATAACAGGTCTCCTTGGGTTATTATTTAGATATTATCTTCGGGTATTAATCATTGGTGACTAAAATATTAGCAACCGAAGATAAAGCAGTCTTTATATGTTATCTCAAGGTTAAGTAACTCTCGCTCGTTTATAAAGGAAAAATCGACTTATCGGTAGTTATTGACGTAAATAATTTTTTACTTCATAGCGATTAATCCTTGTTTCAATATTCATTCCTTAATTCAGTCCATCCATTTCATAGAAAATAACCACAGGAGAGCGCATTGGCCCAAAACAGTGATGGAAGAGATGTTTGATGAAATTAAGGTATAATAAATAAATATTCTATCTTATTTCTAGCTGTTATAAATGTTTTCTTAATTTCAAAATTATCAAAATTCGCCAACCCGACAGCGCCACCATTTTGTCGCTTTCTAAACTTTCACCGTTTCTAATTCGCAGCTCAAGTCGGAAACACACATTTCGCCCTAATTAATTAAACCCCTCACTATTGATTCTCCTTGTTTTTTCTCCCGACGCGAACTTTTTAATGAGGAATGCCAAACGCGAATGTAAATCTCCCGACCAGCGGTAATGAAACATAAATCCGACGACTCTTCCCTCTCCCCCTCTCTTTCCCGGCTCGATTCGACGATGCGTGCCCCTCAAAAGAAACCCCTCCAGAAAAGCGAAAATTAATCCCATTAAATACCTTCCTGTTAATATTATTGAATTATTCAGACGGACAATAATTTCCCCCCCCTCCCCCACACTCCGGCATTAATTTAAGTACGCTCACGATCGTGCATTCCGTGCGAAAGGGGGGATTTTTCTAGGAGGGTGGGGGAAGGAGGGGATTTACGACGGGGGTAATTAGATTTTCATAAAATAGGGCGACTGATTTACGGCGCCCCGCTCGATCGAATGTCGCCGATAAATCACTGATTCGATAATGAATGGAGGAAGTGGCAGGTTTGCAGGGAAGGGGTTGGGCCTGCACTACGAGCCTGTTTTTGTTGATTGGGTTCGCGTTGAATAACGGCAGAATAACATAAATACACGATGGGCATATTTTACTCAAGTTTGGGTAAAATGAATTAAATTTGGGATTTTTAGGTAACGCCTTGTTCTTGTCTATTTTTGAGAAAGTATTGTAACCACTGAAATAGAGCCTAAATTTAAACTTCTCACAAAAAACGCAAGTAAGAGTGCCCGAAGATTTCCTGGTTTGTATTAAATCAGGCCGCTCTGCCGGCGCATTATTCATGTCGCTAGCTGCACCGCCTCCATGCGGCGATATAGCGAGGGACCCGTCACTCGTGATTTTCCTTTGTATTAAGTACTTCAATTATACAACCTACATAAAATGATGAATTACATACAAACACAACATGATACAATCGGACGTCCGCTACTGTAATTAAGTAAACAAAGTCCGTACATACTCCCAACTTCTGAGGGTGGCGCCATCTCACATTAAATTAAAAACTTAAATCACTTAGAAAATAATTACACTTTCCGAGATATAATAAGTGACGCTAGTTTCCTTATTTCGATAGTATCGAAGTCATACAGATTGAAACAGGATTTCCTGGACGGTTTCCCTTCTTTCGGCCGATTAGCAAAGTCTCCGCGTCAAATTGACGTGGGATCAATCCCTCCCGGGGAATCGATAAAACGAATTCAGTCCCGCGCGCCGCGTCACCGAAAACGGACGAATTCCCACACAAATTACACCGCTCGCAGGAGACAACAAACCCTTTATGCCTCCCACGGGAATCTCCCTCGGGTCCGAATATCCTTACGAACCTTCCCCCCTTTTCTCCTCTCCCTTATTTTCCCCATCCACTGAGTTATGAATAGCTTGATTCGATTTGACGCATCGTGCGAGGGTAATTTGTAATGAATTCACGGCAATAAAATCGAAATTAGAATTATACAGGTCGGATGGGGATGATTACCCCGCGGCATAAGGCGTAAGAGGGAATGGGGGCGGATTTAATAGGAATAGGCTAGAAAGTCGGGATATGCTTTTGATTTCTACTCTAATCTTCTTACGTTTTAACTTAAACAATTAACTTTCATAGAAATCATATTAATTTGATTAATTTGGTGGCTTTCAATTTTGAATTATACGTATAAGGACAGAGCACTATTAGTATGTAATATGTTATAACACGTGCTTAATAAGCGGGGATCAAAAGTTAGTAGAACTCAAAAGCACTTAAAAAAAACTGTTCTTTTAAGAACACATTTGTGATTTAATTATAAAAAATTAAGGATAAGGCAATTAATTTCCCATCTCTCTACGTTTCAAAAACCTTAGGAAAACTTTAGCCTTTTCATTAACAACGTAATAATTTTTTTAATAGTCCAATTAAAGTATTTTGTTTTTTGAACAATTATTTTTGTTCGTCGAAAAAGCTTTAAGGGTGTAAATATCCGCAATTCTTAAATCGTAATCTCCTCGAGGACCACCTAATAAAAATTCCACCCTGAAAAATAAAAATCCTAATTTACATAACGCCTAGTCCTCGTGGATTCCTTCTAAGAACTTCTTAGCCCCTTGGAGTTTACTTAAAATTTATTAATATTTGCCGAAAATTAAGCTTCCGTGCAAATAATTAGAAGTTATAATTAAAACGATCCGAGTATTACGTTCGCTTCATAAATATTAATCAAACTTCTTCCTGTCGTCGTCGTCCTTTTGCCACCCCCCTTGTCCCCCACCACCCTCACCACGTCATCCCTTGTCGGATCAACGTTCAACCCTATGCAGTAATTAACCGTCCCGATAGGGGGTAGCGGAAAAATTGCAAGCTTTAAATTTAATAGCGTAATTATATTTCGGCATAACAACACATATATTTAATCTACTTAGCCCCGTGTATTTTTTAAGTGAAACTTTAAACCATCCCTCAATGATATAATACAAACGCCAACAGGCACATTTCGAATGAAAAATGAAACTTTTAATCTACTTTGCCTGTCATCAACGTCGAGATCCTGTATTCGCACCGCATACGGGATACGGTTAAATTTCATCCCCGCCGGGAACGTAAAACTCCCCGTGTTCAAAACCCGCCTCCCGTAATTACTACAAGCGCGGGATTAGGACTCGGAATCCTTCTTTACTCCCACGTAACACTAATTCAAACCTAATTGCACGTAACCGTATTTACATCCTGCGGGATAGAAGAGGACCTTAGGCTAAATTCGTGAGATATGCACGGCAATATATAATATAAAAGGACGTGAAAGGATTGGGCCGTATAACTGTGCGTTATTTATTGTCAGATATAGCCAGGAAGGAAAATTTAATGAGCGGGGTGATTAATTATTTAAATTATTATTGCAGAAATTAATTAAAACGCGGTTTCTCCAATAAATCTATTTCGCTCGTAAGGATCGATTCGTGTCAGCTTAAGTTAAGTGAGGTTAAGATCGTTGCAATCAGGGAAAATATTTTCCATGAAGATCTCAAAAGATGCAAAATAGCAATTATTTAAATTATTATTGCAGAAATTAATTAAAACGCGGTTTCTCCAATAAATCTATTTCGCTCGTTAGGGTCGATTCGTGTCAGCTTAAGTTAAGTGAGGTTAAGTTCGTTGCAATCAGGGAAAATGTTTTCCATGAAGATCTCAAAAGATGCAAAATAGCAATTATTTAAATTATTATTGCAGAAATTAATTAAAACGCGGTTTCTCCAATAAATCTATTTCGCTCGTTAGGGTCGATTCGTGTCAGCTTAAGTTAAGTGAGGTTAAGTTCGTTGCAATCAGGGAAAATGTTTTCCATGAAGATCTCAAAAGATGCAAGATAGCAATTATTTAAATTATTATTGCAGAAATTAATTAAAACGCGGTTTCTCCAATAAATCTATTTCGCTCGTTAGGGTCGATTCGTGTCAGCTTAAGTTAAGTGAGGTTAAGTTCGTTGCAATCAGGGAAAATGTTTTCCATGAAGATCTCAAAAGATGCAAAATAGCAATTATTTAAATTATTATTGCAGAAATTAATTAAAACGCGGTTTCTCCAATAAATCTATTTCGCTCGTTAGGGTCGATTCGTGTCAGCTTAAGTTAAGTGAGGTTAAGTTCGTTGCAATCAGGGAAAATGTTTTCCATGAAGATCTCAAAAGATGCAAAATAGCAATTATTTAAATGATTATTGCAGAAATTAATTAAAACGCGCTTTCTCCAATAAATCTATTTCGCTCGTAAGGATCGATTCGTGTCAGCTTAAGTTAAGTGAGGTTAAGATCGTTGCAATCAGGGAAAATGTTTTCCATGAAGATCTCAAAAGATGCAAAATAGCAATTATTTAAATGATTATTGCAGAAATTAATTAAAACGCGCTTTCTCCAATAAATCTATTTCGCTCGTAAGGATCGATTCGTGTCAGCTTAAGTTAAGTGAGGTTAAGATCGTTGCAATCAGGGAAAATGTTTTCCATGAAGATCTCAAAAGATGCAAAATAGCAATTATTTAAATTATTATTGCAGAAATTAATTAAAACGCGGTTTCTCCAATAAATCTATTTCGCTCGTTAGGGTCGATTCGTGTCAGCTTAAGTTAAGTGAGGTTAAGTTCGTTGCAATCAGGGAAAATGTTTTCCATGAAGATCTCAAAAGATGCAAAATAGCAATTATTTAAATTATTATTGCAGAAATTAATTAAAACGCGCTTTCTCCAATAAATCTATTTCGCTCGTAAGGATCGATTCGTGTCAGCTTAAGTTAAGTGAGGTTAAGTTCGTTGCAATCAGGGAAAATGTTTTCCATGGAGATCTCAAAAGATGCAAAATAGCTGTCGCAGTGTTTATCTCTCTTTCTTTCTCTTTCTCTCTCGTTCTGTCTTGGTGTTCGTTTAATCGGCCGCAGTTTCTCTCGTCCATCTCTCGTTTTGCCTTGAATATTTCCATTTTAAAAAGACGCGACATTTACATTAACGTCGTCCTGCCCCTTAATTACTTTATCTTCCCTCGAAAACAACCGCCATGCCGTCTCCGCTCGCCGTAGAAACTCCATTATTTTCTCCCCTTGAAGTAATACGAGAATGAAAACAACATCAATCGGGCGAGGGTGGAGGGGGAAGATTCGGATCGAACTAATTTCCAATTTATCCGTCTCAATGTGGATCTGCCTTAAGTCAGGTGACTGTTTTCTTCTCTGGGTCTCCCGGCTGTTTAATTAGGCGATAGCTCGTTCAAGAAAGGATACGAAGGAAATTAGAGGGTTTTGTTTCGTTTCGTTATTCAGTGCCGGGGATATTTCCCAATTCTTACTATAGATATTGTTCTTCAAACCTTTCGAAATGTTCTCTTCCAGAAAATTTTCTGGGAACTTCCTAAAGCTGCCTGAATAACCTAAGTAATCAGAAATCTTCCCAAACCTGAAATTTTCTCAGATTTTCTAGAAAACTTTCTCTGGAAACTGTTATATTTATGTCGCTATTAACTCAAAGAAACCAATAAGTTCCCTAAGGGTTTCCTATGATACTTTATAGCATTCAAATTTTTGTAAAACTTTTTCAGCTTTTCTTGGATTTTTGGAAACCAATTAGACCTGCCCTGAAAACAAACAGTGGAAGCCTGGATTCTCTCCAAGGAATTGTAAACCTTCCTAAACGTACTGAAATACTTTCAGGTTTTACTAAGAAACGTGCTACTAACAGAAATGAATTTCTCTTAGAAGCCATCTTAAGAAGTTATTATCTCCAAACCACTAGAACGTCTCCAAAATCCTCTTTAAGTCTTTTTGATCTTCCAAAATTTTTTAGTAAACTTGGAAATCAATTGAGCCTAATGTGAAAACTATCCACGGTAGCCTGAATGATCTTTGAAAATTGTGAACTTTCCCTGAAGGTTCTAAAATTTTATAGAGCTTTCAGGAAATTTTCAAGCTAATTTTTTTTAGAATTTGTCTTAGGAGCAAAAGGACCAAAATTTTGAACAAACATTTTGCGGAAACTAATAAAGTTTCCCGGCATCTTAAAATAACGACTAATTTTTGTTACTGCCCTCCAATGAAATCGCGCTCATGTAAATCACCTCTTTGTGCTCTATAAAGACAATTTTATAACGCATATTCAAGAGATTTTAATGCACAATTTACGGCCGACTTTGGAGTTTTCTGACCTAAATCGTTCAAATGTTTCCATTTACACTGATTTGTGGACAAAAAAGCTTTCAGCAATTTTAATTTAACTCGTAAAGCGCGAAGTTTCAAGTTCATAGAAGATTAAAGCGACGAAAATTAGAAGGTTAAACAGTTTTTCTGGCGAACTTTTCGGGTTTGACGTGAAAGAGGAAGCTGTATTGATGGAATGTTGGGATCGGCAGGGATTTAAAAAGAGTTTGTAGAGTAGTTTCAGTGTTTTGTGAATTTCATTTGTGGGCAGCGGTTTTGTAAATGGCGCAAGTGATGTTTGTGGGTGACACTTTTTGGCATAAAATTTATTTGGGAGTGATTTTTATCAAATTTCTTCTCGTTAAGATGAATTCTTAAACGGTTATACAATTTATAACAAAAATTCTCTAAGGAAACAAGAGTTATCTTTTTCAAAAAATTATAGTTTTATATCACTTTTCATCCATTCTATATAGAAAATATCTATTAGAAATATTTTAAAAATGTCTTGCATTTGATTCCCCAAAAATCCCAAAACGAAAGTCTCGGCTTGAAATGGCGAAGAAATGAAATTTATCACCCACGCTTTTCCCCAGTTGCATTTTTATTAGCCGTTTCCGTCGAGGAGATGAAAGGGAGGGGGTATTTTATTGTCCGCGAGCGCTTTTAATGCGAGGGGGGAAATTTCACTCGTACGTGAAAATTTAAATTTTCACGTTAATTTAAAAACGGGAAGAAAACTCTTACCGAACGGTAGTCGACGTCAGGATTTATTTCTGATGGCATAAGTTAACCCAAATGGAAAAATACGGAGGACGTCGAAATATGTTAAAATTTAAATGTTATGTGTGGCCCTTATTCAATATTACTGCCTCTAGTAATAATAAAACGGAATTAATGAAAAATATATAAGGCAATAATCGAATGAATTGTAATAATTGATGCAGACTGTACCGTCGTACCAGTAGTGGACTTCATTATATGACAACTTTACGAAATTCGCGCTTTTATGTATTTCTGTGTATCGTTGGTTGCCTAGGTAATGGGGCATTATTGCCGACAATTATTTCTTAATAAAACTACGTAACCACACGTTGTTCTTTAGATTTCTGGGCGCCGTTGTTTAAAAGGAATTGAATTTTGCACGACTGGATCACTGCAAACTCGCACATGTGATGCATAAAGCCGCTCTGATTGGCAATATATTTTCTGGTTTATCATGGAATTGAAAGGCATTAGCAATATCTCTGATTTTATCAGGGAAGAGCATATGTTAAACACCTCTAGCACCTCTAGGCTCTGTCACTTCAGCCTATTATCAATAATTTTCCAGACTTAATCAAATCGAATGTAAATTATTTTAACCTAAATTAAACTGATGTCAAAAAACAACTAAAGAGAATTTTCTGTCTCATTAGCGTAATGACCGATCTCGCCCCATACCCAAACGCTTTTGATTAATTGGATATCGTATTAAAATACATTCCCTTTTTGATATGTGTATGAGAGTAACCTTTCCCTCCCGCAAATTTGATACTTGACCCGTCCATCACACTAATAACGTGGGGAATGTAACAGGAATATCATGTTCGAAATAATTACATCGACTCGCATTGCGATCCCTGCTAAATGCCCTGTATTAAATCTATTTCAATTAGCCGGATATTAACGAGGCGAATATGTATCGAATTCGCTTCATCTTCGGATTTACTGGAAATTAACATATCGAATTAACCTACATGAATTTACGCTAAACTTCCCAAGTCGACATACGCTCGAATTGCTTATGGGGAATTTTGAAAAAATAAGACAAAATATTAAGTCCAACGCCGGCGAATGTATTTTGTATGCTAACGACGATGTTTGCATTTAAATGAGGTTTAAAAAGAATCGGATTTGAAGTGCGGAAAAAGCTGCTTCCGCGGAGTGTAGGTGCAACAATGGACCTGACAAAATTTGCAATTCGATTGGGTTTAAATGTGATGAATAGGAGTAAAAAATTGTTGAACATCAATGGGTCTAGCGTTGAATTGCTAGCGGAAAAAGATACAAAAATATCATTTAATGAAATTGATACATCATGATGCTCAAACCAGGCAACGCCTCCAATGATGGCCCATCGTATAGACCAATTTCACTTGTACAAAATAGATTGGAACCAATTATTGAACCAAGAAACCCAATTTTAAATCACCATTCAGTATTCAAAGAACACTTAACCAATTCCATAACCATAAGAGGACACAGAAAGCTGCTCAGCCATCGCTCTAGATATCCTTCAGGTTTTGATGAAGAATGGTATGACTGCATAAAATATAAACTAAGTATGCTGTTGCCATTGCAATAATCGGAACTACTAGAACGATACATCCTTGGAAGATCCTTTAGAGTCAAGCAAGGCTAATTGGAAGAAATTGACGCAGGAAGAATACTAGAAGCCATCTTATATTTAATGTCACAGCTTGGTCTAGTTGTCCTAGCCACTTTTGCAGATGAAACGTTGGTAAAAATCATGAAAAAGCTAGAAATGAAGTGCAACCACCACTTAAGCGCATAGGGTGATGAACCCAAAGATAGCGTTTTAAATTGAACGGAATCATTCTACATAACCTTCACAAACGAAAGTGAGCAACAGATTCAAATCAGCATAAATAATGCCGGAATTACTAATGCCAACTCGGCTAACATATGAGAATTACATTAGAGAAATGCTTGGATGGTAAGTCCATGTAAAATAGGACAAGCCTTAAAAAATGGGCACTTCGCACACAAACAAGGTTTGTTGGGACCCTTCCAGCTTTGTATTATTTGTAATAAATAAAATAACGAATGAGTTAATTAGGAACATTTCGTACAAGTTAAATGGTTAAGTAAACGTTTTATTACCAAGCAGGCAATATGTCTTCTTTTTTCTTAAGTAGTCAATTTAAAGTGTGATTGTAAATAGTCCTGATATGCAATTACTTGGCATATTTTAATATACTCTTCATTATGTTTCAAATTTTCATTACTGTCATTATTTGTTGTGACTCTCGGGTTTCTTAGGAATACAATAAGTGCTACTGACATCAAGAGCAACAGCACTTCCAGTATTAATTTCCATGAATTTTGAATTTAGTAAGTACTCATCTTCTTCAGTGTTTCTACCAGTAATTAACACCGTTATTCATATAATATTATACTATCATTTTGTAATACTGCTGTAAATAATAAATAAATAGACGGATCTCCTCCGAATTTCCCTAACAATTTCGAAAATCAAATCTTTTCTTATCCCCGGATTGGAAAGGTGCTCCCGTTAAATAACCGCCCCATGTCCTTTTCCCCTTGGACTATTCAGCCCGGGGATGTGAGTTCTCGTACACATATACGGCTCCCATTTTAAATAAGAGTCTCTTAAGAGAAAAATTCCTTCAAGCCGAACGGTACGTAAGGTAGAATCGAAATATTTTTCAAAGCCCGAGATCTTTAATAAAGAAAGCTCGTATGTGTATTCAGAAAAGTGGAGGTCACATCAAGCAATCTCCTCAGTGTTTAGTAATTGTTAGATTAGAATTATTACACTTAGAGTTTATTTAGTGAGGATTGTAGATTCTTTACGTGTGAACTTAGACAAGTGACGTTTTACTGTTATATGAAAAATATTAATAATCGTCATATCTCAGTAGGGAAGGAAAATTATATTCACTTTACTCGATTAGAAATATTTTTTCTGTGCACCAATGGTCGTCGGTTACTTTAGGCCAGTGCTTTATGAATGATATTGCAGTGTTGCCAAATTAATAATTATTAAAAAAAAACTAGGGAGTTATTGTGTTGTTGGATTCCTGCACTACTTGGTTGTTGAATGTTGTAACATTCTGTATATTCTGGGAAAATTTCAACAGCTAAGATCTACCTTACGTTTAAAGCCACTTTAACCCCCAAAAGTCTTTGGTCATAAATTCTAAACGATAGTCGAGTTCCAAGTACTCAAATAAGAGTCAATTAAGGAACGTAAACTTTAATACTTTCCTAGGAAAGTCCATTACGTGAATATCTCAAAGTAAGGGTAAATTAAAAATACTCAACCAATCACACAACGCCACCGTACTCTTAAGACAAAACGAACGAGGTTATAAATAGCAGGAAAAAGCTCCAAAATTAGATTTTCCCGCACCGGGATCATCTATCCCCAGTTATGGAGGAGCCACTCCCATGGGAGGGTTTTTCAGCAGGTAGGTCCGCAGGCAAATCTTTTGCCTGCGGGAACCCTGCACTGCCACAGACTTCCCTGTGTGTGTCTTTTGAAGATTTTTCCCTACCCAGGAAAAAAATTAGATTATGATACAGACAAACACCGTCATAAATATGTCAACTGGTGTCAATTAACATCGAAATAACATAACGTTATACTGAATTCCCACTTATTTTGATTATTTGAAACATGCCTGTTGATCTGTTTTTCTTAGAAGATGTGACGTATGTCTGATAACTTATGACATGTAAGATGATGATTCTTCAGTGGACACCCTATAGAAATTGCATCAAATATTGGTTGAATATTTAATTTATTTTGAATCCAGTGAAACTCATATCACTTTTTTGGTATTTTAATATATATCTACGTACCTACGGATTTTTTTAATTAAATTCCCGCCATGCTTAGTAATAAAAATGTATATTTACATCCACGTTTACAAATTTCCACGCGATTTCATTAGAATGATTTCAATGTTTAACGGTAACACTCGTTATTTCAAAGTATTTTTCCGTTATATTTTCAATTGTGCTGATTCACACGGCATTCAACGTATTAAAAGAAATGGGCCATTAACGTTATCTGCGCCTGTTACGGATTATTGAATCTTTCAATAAATCTCCAATCTTTTTAAATCCTATATGATTTTTACGCTGTAGGACAATTCCATTACGATTTTCTTTACTAAAAGGTGACCAAACGGTAATGAAACAGTTATCTGCAGGATTTCATCATTATCAGAGGTGCAATTCTCCTCATAAATCCTACATAGCGCCATTACTCAAATAGGTCGTCACATGAAAACCCTTGCAGTTTTCATCACGGTCTTGCAATATTTTTCGATTTAGGTCCAAACGACGCCCCATTCACCCCCACGACTATAATTTAAGGGATGAATTGAAACGCTGCTAGTGCCTTAATGTGGGGTGGTCGAAAGTATCGAATACTTGATTAAAAATTTAATGGATACGATCGTTCGACACATGTTGACATATTTCTCACCCACCTCGTATATTAGAGTGTGCAGTTTCTCCATCTTTTCTCGATATCCTGCATATATGCGGCTCGTAAATATAACTCATTCACCTCACAACCTTTATTGTTTCAGCCTTGTTGTAAGCACCCTTAATGATCAAGATAAGTAACGGTAATTAATAAATTGCCGTAAGAAAGGAGCAGGAAAATGTATTGAAATCCCATATCCAGTTAAGTGTAGTTGAATAAGGAAAAAGTTATGTCAAGAGTTCAAGAAGAATTCTATCTTTAACTTTCAGATCAACCTTAATTTCAATAATAAACACGAGACATCCAGGTAACAACAGGGTGATCAAAACATTCCAACAACTTTACTACAGCGATATTTACTTCCTTTGTTGTAGTCGTCGCTTATAAAATTTCCATAACAGAAGAGACAAGACGAGCTTTTTCCTCATCTTCGGATATTTCTTTCCGGATCTCCTTTATCAATATTAATCCACTGTCGATCGCCTGTCGCTGGTGCCCCTCGTCCTGCTTTTTCCAGCGACAAAAATAGTATACCTGCAATATGGGGCCGGGAAAGATGTTTCCGGAAAAGGAGACGTCCAATAAAATTAGTATCGACGGGACGTCGGCATCGACGCTTTAATAGGAGCGCCTCCTCAAATATTTAGCGAGAGACGAGATGGCGTCCATGAAAAGGGTGTATGGGGACATCTAATGGAGTGAAAAATGAATAATGCAGGTGAAGTAAAAAATAAAAATAGACATTTCTTTGCTGTCGGGAATTAAACGTAGTTGATGCGACGCAATATCGACATTGATGTTTCAATGTTACAGACAATTTTACTTGTTCCCAAAAAGAAGGGTACAATTAGGGTGGCCCTTTGCATTTTTGGGGATTAATAGGGTCATTTGCAGTAATGACATTGCAGTAACATTTGCGCCCTTAGCAGGATTGCCTAATCATGGGACTTCACATATATTTAAACATTATCTTCCCATAATGGGCGAAATTCCTCTATAGACCAATGTCATGGGCGTCACCGATAAATTTGTTTAATATTTTACAGGGAAAACGGTGAAGTAGCTCTTAAGGCAAAATTGCCGGAACGTCGTTTTATTTATTAACAGTACATAACTGCCAAGTCATTCAAATAATACCTGCAATACAATTTCGGTGTATTTTATTAAGGTTACGTTACGACTGATGAAAGCTGAAAGCTTACAGAAAGCTTTTTAAATAATTTATTAGCCTACAAAAACGAAAAGTGAAGCATCCCCATGTTTAAATTATGTTTTTAGACACTTCCCCAAATTTTCCCTTTATATCCCAAACCGACTGTGAAATTTCAAGAAGGCATAATATTCCTCGCCACTAAAAAACCTCATTTGGATATAAACGTCCGTTTGTGTATTTATAAAATTCTTCCTTAAAAAAATATTTACATTTTTTTCCTTCCCTCCCTTTCGTGAGCGCCCTTCGCGGGACAAAAGCGATTAGGTTTTTGCCGGTGTATTGAAAAGGGGGGACTCGCCTGTCGCGCCGGAATTTATTTATATTATGCGTGGGGGAAGATAGGAAGTCATTCCATGAGACATATTTTCATTTATGCCGGAACCTTCGGTCGAGTCGATAGACAAGAAAATAGGAAAAAATAAAGGAGAGGGATTGTAAAAGTGTCGGACGATAGGGCGGTTTAGATGGGGTAATACGGAAAAATGGAGGTGGAATTTTGTCAAAAAATAAAATGAAATGGGGGGATAGGAAAGGTAACCGCTATTGGCGGGGCTCAAAGTCGGGAAAATGATAGTGCTTGAGGGCAACTGGCCCGTTTCCGTGACCTTACAATTTAATGGAAAATTCAAATATGTTCATTTCACCACGAAAAACGATTCTATTCCTAAATAACAAATTTGACAACCCCTCTGATGTTTCGAAAAATACCCTTCTATCTATCCCACCCCTGGTTCCCTGGACAGAGGCCCTTATGCTAGGGAATGTAAATTTAGATTCTAGAAAAATGTACTTGCAAATTTATAATCAGTGTGGTCAAAGAATACTCAAATTTGGAACATTTCCTCGACATTAGGTTCTGACTTATGACATATGCTCGTAGTTTAATTTCCCGAAAATGTTCTTTCTAAAAAACGTCTGCTGGATATTTAAGTGCTATTTACCATAAAATTAGTTAGAATAAATTGAAACATGCCTTTCCGCCCCATTTCGATAAAAGGAAATCCATTATATAAGGAGGACAAGGGTTGTCATAACGTATAAAACTTTACTGGTTCCCTAAAAGTTTTATTGCGGGAAACTGAAAGGAGGAAATCATTAAGAGACCTTTCTACACGCACTCGGACTGAGAAGTTGCATAGAGACGAATTGAATAAGGTAGTACGGTATATTCACATCTCGATTCACTACAAGCAGTCAGTACGTATGTTAACTCAACATCGCTAGCTACATTTTTGTAAGATTTATGCTTCATGTACCTTAGTTACTTATGAGTGTCTGAAGTAATTACATAAATGTTATTCTAATATGAACAATAAAATAGGCGTTCGGTCTATTGTTGAGCGTAGCCGCTTGTAACGGCGAAAAATCACAAGATTAATGTCACCGAATTTTCTGGCAATAGAAACAATCAACGATACCGAAATGACTAATTACATTTCGACTAATGGTGCCCTAAATATAACCTATCTTACCATAACGATAGACATTGCATCCAAGACCCTTAAATCCGCCATGGTGTTTTTTCTATGACCATTATTTGAGGACGTCCTTCGCAAGGCAGAAACGGATTTTTCACGTTACCAGGACGTTTTGTCAGCCTGAAAATAATTCCTTTAGGAGGCCGTAGCTCCCCTCCGATCGTTCCTCGATAGGGCGATTGAAGAGACACAATACGCGGAGCTTTCCCGGACACGGAGGAAATACGAGGGAGTTTGTCAGGAATGCGAATAGTTCCACAGAGGGGGAATTTGTTGTGACTGTTCGTGAATTGTATTATTGCGCTTATTGATTTTTCGTTCACGACGAATTAAAGTGTAATACTGTATTGCGTTATTAGAGGAAAACCTTCATAATTAGTTTAAAACTTGACAAATCAAAAATATACAACACAAATGTACCTAATTACAATAATATTCAAGTTATTCTGTGTTAGACGATGGCTGCATTCATTATCTAATCGTATTAGGGAATAAACACCGATGAATGATGCCCTAGAGTATATGGGAAAGATCCCCCTTTGTGTTCGCAGCGTATTAAAATCCGTATGTGGATTTTTCCCTCGTTAATCCCGTCAGTAGGAGAGGAAATGATATCTTTTGTGAGACGAGTAGCGCTTTTATTATTCCAAGTGGAGACATGGAAAAACTTAATTGAAAACCACGAAAGGCTCCCGGTTTTTCATTAGCCGAACGGCGAAGTGAGCAACGACGTTCCGCATTCCGTGTATTGTCTCTCCATGTCGCTTGCATGCCAGTAATAAAAAGGAGAATAAATCCCTAGATAGTACACACACGTATTTTGAGGTTTAATGTAGCGTGGATATGGACGGAATGCCATGCGCGTTTGTACGTATTTAAGAAATATTTTATTTGAACTGCTCACTTGATGCTAGAAAGTCATGACTAAAAAATGTTTGTACGTTTTATGGAAAAGAATAAAACCCAGTTTTAACCTGCAAAACTGCTTTTGGAACGTTTGGATAGCTTCAAAATTGAGGAAGTTGTGGTGAATTTTAAGAGTTTTTGAAAAATCTTAAACTGATAAAAAAAGTAAACACAATAATAAATGAAAAAAGTGACAATCAAAGATAAATACAACATTAAAATATTTTAAGCGGTTAAAAAATAATTTTTCGGTTAATATGATGATTTAATTTTTCTGCATATACACTATACACTCGAGTGTACAGTTTTTATAATTTTTATGCTGTGGAGAGTGGGGTTCTTAAGTTTTGAAATTTTCTGAAAAATTTATAAACTACCCCAGGGTATTTAACATTTACTATTCACTATAAATGCAATACTAAAATATTTAAAATTGTTAAAAATTTATCTTTTTTCAAATTTGGTCTGAAGAGGCTGTATTTTGAGGGTTGAAGGTTGAGGAAGATTATGTATTACATTCCAGACATAAAGGGACTGATCATTCAAACAGGATTTCAGTCCACATTTCATTTTTTGAAATTTTTGTAGGTGGTAGTTTTCACCCCTAAAGAGTAAGAAACGTACAACGGCACCATATAAATATTAAAGAAGAGGGAGAGATGGATTTGATCCCAAATTTTCATGAAAATAGAAGCTGCCCAAAAGAAATTATAACGTTACAGGCGTACAAAACACTTTATAAGGAATTATACTTTCTTAATTAGTCTGACAGATAATAAGTTCAACCACCATTTGCAAATTTATGCCTATGAAGGTACCGAAAGTGACACATGAAATAAGTGGAAAGATAAGTGATTTTTATCCTTGTGAAAATTGGATTTCTTTTGCAAAAAAATTCTCACGTTGGGCAACAATTTCCTCATTTCTGTACAATTATAAAACGATAGTATATTGAAAGAGAGAGAAACTCGAATATTAAGAATCCTCGATTGGATTTATTTTGATTTTTAAATAAAAATATTACTGAATAAATAAATTTTGCAGGTATTCCAGCACAATTTTTAATTATTGATTTATTTAATAATAAATTAAAAATGATGTTTGAATCATGAGAGTCTTTCAGTGAAATTGTATATAATAAGTTTATAACGTTTCAAATAAGTTTTTTTAATAGGAGTCTGTCGCACTTGTGCCTCTTTGAATATGGATTACAACAATTTTTTATATTCATGTGCAAAATGGCGTAATTGAGAAAATTGTCGTCATTTCCACAAGTTTTTAAAAGCTTGCTGGTAGTTTTGATGAAATTTCGTTAATGATTTTCAATGCAGAAGCTCTTTGAAGCACTTCTGTCAATTTTTCTGGGGCCTTATGGTAACGTTGTCTAGGCACATGCTAAATGGCAAAAGTGAGAAAATGGTCGACACTTTCCCACATTTTCTCGATAATTTTAAAATAATAAAATACTCACTAATTCTCTATTTGAATTTAAAAATTGTATCTTTACCTCAAATTGTAAATACTTATAAAAAAGTCACTCTCCTTCGGCGATCCGAACTTCGCACCTTCAAATCGTCGCACTCCCGAGGCGGCGTCCGCACCGTCCCGACGTTGCCGAAAGACTGTCTACGTCCGAATGTGAGTCGTGCGAGGAGCGTCGCGACGCCGGCTCCGCCGCCGTCGCTCCGCACTCCACACCCCCACCGACTCCCACACGTACACCCCTACTACCCCCCTTCGAATTGTTTCCCACCTTCAGAAATAAATCCTGCACTCAAGGGAGGTTTCACCACTTTGAACAGCAAAAATATATATCGATTTTTAATACTTTGAAGATATAAAATACGTCAGCAGTTCAAGCCTCACTTATCCTAAGATCCAGAATTCCTCCTCGAAGGGAAATACCCCGAAGCACACCCTTGACCGAAATTCGGATCACTTAATTTCGTGTTGGGCGCCGGGGTGGAAACGATCCGATTTTTTCGGCCTTCCCCTAAACACAATCATCCCCACTGCGATTGTCCCCGTTGAAATCTCATTACCTCCGGGAATCACTTCCCCATATAAACACCTACACACGTATACCTATGTAGGTATACGTCGTAAGTCGTGAGGGAGTTCACTAAAAATCGACTACATTACACCTATCTCTATAGCAGTGAAGAAGGATGAGTGGAAGGGGAGAGAATGGGGTTGCCGGAGGTCACGAAAGTAAAGTGCGGAGACAAACAGGGAGGCGGGAGCGTCGAGAGCTCCAGATGAATGGTCTGGGGAGGAAATTGGAATTTTTAGGGAAGGTGGTTGTGGGAGGACTGAAAGTTCGCGATCTCAGGACACTAATTCGATGTTCACGAAGAATAAATTAAACATTAACTCACATTTACCCAGTGTAATTCAATACCTTGGACGGCATTAGCCGTGTTGAGTTGTATTTGTAATGTAAACTGATATTCGGAAGGGTTAAGAAACGACAAATTTTACAAATTCGATTCTCCCTCCTGTTTGTTTTGTATCAGTATCGATGAATGTATTTAGAGAATTATCAGTTTAAAAATGTTGAAGGCTTAATCGGCAGAAATTCGTAAATTACTAACCAGCACCTAAATTTTCAAATAAATCATCAATAAATAATGGAAAATCTGGAAACTTTCGGAATGGCAAACATAAGCTTCCACCACGTACACATTTACACGTCTACTAAATATTGAAATATTGTAAGCTCAACTCGAAATTATTTTCTCCAGACTCCCTCCGGTGAATCTCCAATGACTCTTAACAGAGATAAGTTTAAAAACTGCCGTCGTGTTAAATCTTAAGAGAACTGAGAGAGAAAGAGATTTCGATATCGTCGCCGTCCTCTTCCTCGATTTTCTCACCATTTCCCGATTCCCCCTCGCCCCAAGAATACTTTTATTTACAAGCGATCGCCTGTTAAAAAGAAAAAACGCTCGAGGGAAGGGATAGGAAAAGGGGATAAGGAGGGGAGTCGGGAATATATAACGATGGAAAATGAGATCGCGGCGTGGGAGTTATCAGATACTGTTTAACGATGAGAAGCACGTTCCTTGAAAAGGGGAGGAAAAAGGGGGAAAATATCCAGGCAGAAATAGAGGGAGAGGAGGTGCATAATTAATACATGTTTACACTGATATTACGAAAGGATCTAAGTTGCTCAACAAAGAATTTTTCAGCAGTCCTGAAAAACAGATGTGTTAACACTGAAATACCCTTGGGAATGTAATATTTTTAAAATTTGGGTATATAATCAATAAAACGTGATTCTTATTCACCCTGATGACCCAATATCTGTGCCACTTGTTAAACTGCTCATTTTTCGATCCTACCATACTCGCGGGAAAGAATTAATCGATTCCAAGTGACGCTGAAAAATAGGCGGATTTTCCGTTACCTTCGCCAATTTAGATCTCGCATTTTCCGACCGCGCCGTATTCTTAGGAGAGTAAATATCGATTCTACGTGTTCCCCGAAAATTCACCGAATTTTCCGACCTCTGTGAACTCAGATCACACATTTTCCGACCGCAGTATACAGTTGGGAAGCTGATAAATCGATTCCCAGTGTTTCCGGAAAATCACACAATTTTCCGCCCTTCGCGAATTCAGATCTCGCATTTTCCGACCGCATCGTGCTCCTGAGAAAGTAAAAATCGATTTCACGTCTTCCCCGGTAAATCATCGAATTTCCCGACTTCCGTGAACTCAGATCACTCATTTTCCGACCGCAGTATACAGTTGGGAAGCTGATAAATCGATTCCCAGTGTTTCCGGAAAATCACACAATTTTCCGTCCTTCGCGAATTCAGATCTCGCATTTTCCGACCGCATCGTGCTCCTGAGAAAGTAAAAATCGATTTCACGTCTTCCCCGGTAAATCATCGAATTTCCCGACTTCCGTGAACTCAGATCACACATTTTCCGACCGCAGTATACAGTTGGGAAGCTGATAAATCGATTCCCAGTGTTTCCGGAAAATCACACAATTTTCCGCCCTTCGCGAATTCAGATCTCGCATTTTCCGACCGCATCGTGCTCCTGAGAAAGTAAAAATCGATTTCACGTCTTCCCCGGTAAATCATCGAATTTCCCGACTTCCGTGAACTCAGATCACTCATTTTCCGACCGCACTATATTCTTGTGAAGGTAATCAAATCGATTCCGAGTGTCGCCGAAAAATCACCGAATTTTCCGACCTCCTCCAATTCAGATCGCCCATATTCCACATGTTTCCGTTATGTCCGCATTTGATCTTAAGCGTTTTCCCTCACGTATTACTAATAAACTAACTTCAAGCTAATTATTTGCATGTATGCTTTGTAAATATCAATAGATATAGTTGCATACCTTTTATGCTTCAGACTACCATTAATTGTGGAGGTAACTATGGTACTATTACTATGACTACGACTACTAATGAGTAGTCACTGTTGAACCGAAAATCTGTATGACAAGTCCTACTTTAAATTTCTATCAAATTGCCTGGAATTCACGCGAGAATTTTGTTTATAATACGTTTTTTCGTCAAATATTTGTATGTAAATATCCACACAGGAAATCTTATGAAATCATTTCGTATCGTTTCATGTCATTAGTCTTCATCCCCAGTGAGCTTCAGTGAATTTTAGTCCTTATTTGGTTTTCCAAAGAGACAATGAACTATGTCTTTTTCCTCTAAATTTACTGGTTCTCACCATTTTCAGTTAATTTCAGCTATTTTCCCCGCATTTTCCTTCGCGGAGTTGAATCCTTTTGATCCTCCTCATTGGCGTATCCCTCATTAAACATCTAAAAGCGATTTTTCGCGAAAATTACGGCATTCCACATTCCAGGAGAAATTGGCGAAAGCCCGTGTATCCGAAACCTGGATTCGCCCGGAGTAATTCCTCGGGCGTAATACATAATAAAAGCACTCAAACGTCGGTAGTATTCTATCCTGCTCGAAGTTTCGGTATCGATACGTTTAAAGCGGGTTAATCCGCGGGAGTACGTTACCATAATGGAATATTACGGAAAAGTCGGTCGTCCCGCATAAAATTAGTTTATACACCAGGCGGGAGACGGGCAGGAAAGGAAACGGCGCCCTGACAATTTAATCCCATTCCGGGGCGGACGTAATGAACTTGCATTTTATCCCTAATCACCGTACCGTTTTTTAAGGCGATGACGAGGGTGAGGAGGACTGGAAAAGTCGCGAATCATTCAAGGAAGTGGTTATTCCACTTAAAATCCCGTTGTAATTATGTTTGGCTTTAAAAAGATTAAAGGAGTTTAAAAGTGATTGGTTTCCTTTAAAATATGTTTGTAGTATTTCAGTTGTTGGGATTTATTAAGGGAATAAAGGCTTTCACTTCTAAAATATTTTGACTATTTTGTCAATTGGACTACGAGTGAAAAATTTGCTACTACCTATATTGTTTATTTCAATTTCTTGATTTACAGGTAAATTACGTTACGTGCACAATCATTTACAACATTTTGAACGTGAACAATATTCTAGTGTTATAACTTATCCAGGGAAAAATGACATGATACAAATCCCCTCTAGGGTGTTTGGGTAAGTAAGCATCATAAAGAAATTTACCTGCTTCTACCGGCCGCGGATGTATGGGGATTTGCCATTACCTATTAGGGTAGCAATGGTCACTTTTTGACCTGGAAAGTCATTACATTTTCCGGTAAAGAGAACGTGTATTTAAATGGGTGTAAGGGCAATAAATAATAAAATTCCTATGTGAAATTTCATTTCCGCGTTAATTTTTGAACTGCAAGTAGACGATGAAATAAGTAGTAATGACCGAAGCCAGACCGAGCAGGGCGCGTTTATTGACGTCGTAAAATTCCGCCGCCGTGATCCGGAGGTTCGTTATCTTTATGCTTTGCGATAACGTGAGGAGTTCGTTTTTCAGCTGCGACCTGGAGAGCTTGTCGAAGATCATCTCGTGGCATTCCTGTTCGAGGATCTCGCGTCCTTTCTCTATCCTGTCGCCGGGGAGCGCGATCAGCAGAATAAGGACCTGTAACAAATCTCTCTAAGAGCCGGGTTTATAGAGCAAAAAGTAGCTGTTTTGGTAGGTCAAATTTTACTGTATGCCGTTTATGTTTTTCAATGTATGCTGTATTTTTTATATGTATTTCAAGTATGCTGTTTTATGTTGCTTGAAGACCCCCCTCCCTCCCACTCAGCTCGGTATGCGAAATCGCGCGTTTTGGGCAATATTCGAGGCCATTTTTCGCAGTTTTCTTCAAACGTATATGAAAATCGAAAATAGCCAAGTTGTAGGTTTTGATGTACTCTTTTAAAAACCCCTTGAAAAATTAAAATCGGCCCATCTGATTTAATACGCCGAATTTTGCAAAATTTCTGTGCATATTGTTAATAACGTAATTGTGCAAAAATCATTCATCCGACAGCATCCAACTTTTCCATAATTATAGTAGACACAATAACCTAATATCTTACGGGAAATTAGCGTCTCAGATTTAAACTGGGCAAAGCTGTGAATTTTTGAAAAAGGGTCCATTTTAGCGATTTTTCCAAGTTTTCTCGGTAAAAAATGCTCCGATTACCTTCTAGAAACGCTAATTTTGAAAGTCTTTTAATTCTCCACAAATCATCTGTACGACGTATTGCATTTCCGTCAATAATCTTCACTCTATGATGAAAAAACTGAAAAATTACTTCCATTTTTTAAAATGTTTATTGTTGAAAAAACGCAAAAGCTCAGATTTGTCTAAATTTACGTTTTTATCATCTTTGATCCATTTTAAACAAAATTTTTTGGCCCGTCTGCTGTTAAATCATCCTCCCTCCTAGGTGCCTTCTCTTTTGAGGTTGGCGATTAAAATGGCGTAACTTTCTCTATCTTTACTTCTATGAAGTAGGTCATTTCCATTAGTATGAGTCCAGTCTCTGATGTTTCTTAGCCACGATTTTTTTTCCTACCGATGCCTCGTCTTCCTTCGATCTTTCCTTCTATAATAAGTTGGATCTGTTCATATTCACCATGACGCATCAAATGACCTAGATAGCATGTTTTCCTAAGCTTGATGGTAGTGATTAAATGTGCCCTAGTATTCATCTTGTTTAACACCGTTTCATTGGTTGTTCTGCTTGTCCAGCTTACCCTTAACATCCTTCTATAGAGCCACATTTCAAATACGTTTAACTTTTTGATGTCGTCCTGTTTAAGTGTCCAAGTTTCACATCCATATAGAAGAAGGGACCAAATGTAACATTTAAGAGTACGTAGCCTGGTGCTTAGAGACAATTTAGGGTGGCATAGTAGGTTTCTCATTTTTATAAATCATATCTACCAAATATCTATCATGTTAAATCATATCTACCAAAAATAACCCTATAAACTGGACTATAAGAAAATCGATGGCGAGTAAGTAGTGCATTCTATCCAGGAAAACGTTTGGAGAACCCAGAAAGATAGAAAATCTTGGGATAGAACCAATATCCGCGATCAAATCGAAATAATTCGTAGGTTAGAATAGTTCAGATTAACTCAGCCTTGATTTTGATTTGAATTATATGGTTTTAGTGCGCAAATTTTATTTTTTCACCTTCATTTCCCTACCCTTTGGTTATAACCCTTAAAACTCCACACAAAATTATCGGATAGTCCTCACCAACTCATCCAAAGACCGATCTGATTAAACCGCTGACTTACTGTATCTACCAGGCCATACAAAATCTGAATCGCGATCAGCACGGAGGACAAGATGGAACCCATGGGGACGTTGGTGGACACAACCATGTTCGCCAGCACGCAAAATACGTAGCTGGCGAAAAGTAGGAACAAGTGCCACCCGAAGATTTTGTTGAACGCCTCCACCGACGTCTGGAGGCTCCTGCACACCCTGGCGATCTCCACGATCTCCTCACATGCCGCGCCAAGTTCGAATCTATCCAGGCGATTGATCCGTCTCCGCGTGAAACGGATCTGATCCATGAGCACTTCCATGCAACTCCTGACGAGGATGACCCCAACCAATCTATAAAGCTTCGCCACCCCCGAGTAGATAAGCAACGGCAGCAAGAAGATCTTCAGTCCATTGTAGTGAACAGTACTGAAGAGGTAAGCTTCCGTGACCATCGTTAACGATAGAACGCAGCAGATAATCACGAACTTCGTGGCGATCCTGAAGTGGACTCTGATGTTAGAGTTACCGAACAGTTTTTTCTGGGTCTCCGTCATGCTCCCTATGAGATTCAGCCAATCGGCTCGCTTGTAAGTCATGTAGAAAGAGATGTTGATGTACCACAATTCCAGTAACCAGTAAGTGTAGTTCACCAGTGTGTCCTTCTTGGCTGCATCGGAGCTGACGAACAAGTGAGTCATGTAGTAAATGCAATACAAGTTCATGAGGTTCGTCACGATAATCTGAATCCAAAAGGTGGGGCTGGCACCGGTTGAGTGCAGCCTGATGCCAAAACAGTGGCAGATTTTGAAGAGAGAACTTTCGCTTAACGATTCGGACATGGTCTATGGTTAAGAGGCGAGAGCGATGTGTGTGTTCAAAACGTTAGTCGCTCATATTTTATTAACGTATTATTGGATGGAACTTTCCAGGTCAATAAGCACTTTGGTCAATTGGTTGTGCCCTTAATGAAATAACTTTTAAACGATTTTTTCAATGAAAAATTGATGGGTGTCTGAGCTTGCGAATAGAGCGGGAAAATTTCATGGAAACTTCTCAAAACTTCCAATAGTCACCTTAAATTCGCAAAGAAAGTGGCATTTTCGTGAAAATGGTTAAAATGGGGACAGCAGTGAAATCTATTGATCCCGTTTTAAATGGGATAGTGACCATGAATCCAAGAAATTGTAAAGAATATGAGATATTCGATCACATTTCCGATGAGGTAGTGAAACTCCTACAAAGAAATGGCCCAGTTAGGTGGCCTTTCTTGGTAGATATTATAGCTACCGTGCCCTGAAAAGGAAGAAAGTTACTGCGTTCAGAGATTCCGGGGGAAGATCCACAGGGGAAGACGAACAGCATTTTGTCCTTTTTTCCACTCGTAAAAGCTCGTATGGATTTTAGTTGATATCTCAATAATTACGAGGGTTACAAAGTCGAATACTGCGTCAATCGAATGAGTTAATTTTTAAAACAGTCTATGATACAATCAACTAAATCTGCTTAGAACCGAAGACATTACACAAAACGGGAAAACTTTAAGGAAATTCTTCCCGGATCACACTTTATGAAATAGTTATTAATTGATCCCTAAGGTACCTATCTATTGTGATCTTGTATTGGAGAAACATTTGTAGGGAATCTATGAAGGATACAGGCAAATACCCCCTAAACTATACTGTATTTTACAGAGACTCATGTAGGTGTGCTAATTAAAACTAATTATTACGAATTCCCCAAAATTTAAACAAGTAATCATAACTAATTAATCTGATTTCAAACAAATAAACTGAGCTTCATTGCTCTTGCTTAGACTTGTCGACAAGAAGCTAAATAGTGCCTACCGTAAGTCTCACTGTCACTAAGTTTCAAATGCTCGTGAATCATGAATGATTGCCCTTTCAAGGGCCACAGCTAAGTTGTCTGGTAGGTCCAAAGCAATCCTCCGGAACGGGGAATGTCCAACGTTGCTTATCACCTGAAAGGAAATGGCCGGAAATTAAACTACACAAAGAGGCCCTTCTGATTCTGGGGACCCTGAACGCTTCCCTTGCTGTACGGATACTTTTCCTTAACACTCAACCCTTGAAGCCTATTGGGAGCAAGTCCCACCTCTCTCAACTGGTGCCTCTCAAACTCCTCAACTCCACATCAACAGTGACACACTGAAGGTAATTTCACTTATTGAAAATTACCAGGGCAAAGGTCTCTTCTGATAAGATTAGTCAAGACAACGAATACGATATTCGATAAGGGGAAATGTGCTATATTTAACAAAAAGCCGTGGAGAAGTTATTTAGATAAAGGATAAGGGGAAGGATCGTCCTTACAAGTGCTGAAGCTAAGCTAAGTTGTCAAAGCAATCCTCCGGGACCCGGAATTTCCAAAGTTGCTTGTCACTTGAATGGAACCAAGGCGCTCCTTCTGAATCTAGGACCCTAAGTATTGTCATCCTTTCATACTGCCATAATGTTATTCATTTTATTAAATACATCTCATTGGTTACATAATACTTTACAAATTTACTAGTTTAAACCTTCTCAGGGTTATTTCGTTAGCATTTTCTCCCATTAGTCTCCCACTATGTGATGAATTATCGATTCCACGCGACCACTAATATGCTTGTTTTCAAAACAATTACGTAAGTTGATAATTTGCAGGCAATCCAATTCATTTCGATGGACGTTAGTCGACTTGCCACTCCCGACGATGTCGCCACGTAATTCCCACCTGCTCAAGCTTTTCTCGATAGTCGGGCTGAAACTGGATCGAAGCAGCCCGGGCGGTTTTATCTTCTGGACGAGCTGGGTCTTCGCCAACGCGTTACACTTGTTTTGTCTGGCTTGCAGATGGATCAGCTTGTACCCTTACACGACCGTCAAGTACGCAATACTGGACTTGATCGTCTGGTCGCTGGACGTTTGGTTCGTTAACGTTTGCTACGTGTGGGTGTACCGGAAAAGTAAATGGGAAGGTTTGATGGGGAAGACGAGGAAGACGGGGGAAAAGTTACGTGACGGTAACGTCGACAGGTTCTTCGAGGCGAGTTACTTGACACTCTCCTCTCTGCTCTTGTACGCCTCCATGTTCTTCTTCGACTTCTGGTATTACTATAAGGATCACTCCGCGTATTTTATCTTCGTGATATACACCTCCTCCAGACTGGCTAAGTTCTACAAACTCATCGTCTCCAATTTACTTCACAACATCTTGAGGACTTTCGTCGACCAAACCAATCTTCTGCGTACGAAGATCCAAGCATGTGACCATTGTCTAAACGACGTTGGAAAAGTTTATTGGAATCTTAACGAGTCGTTGGTGACGTTCAACAATATGTTCGCTTGGCATTTGTTCACGATATTCGGTAACTACGTTTTTGTGTTGCTGTTGTACTTGACGATATTCTGCGAAGATACCATACCTACAGCTAAGGGCTTAGTCGTGCTCTGTTTGGAGACCGTAAGTAGAAAATTTTGGGAACAAAATAAAACTTGGTGATTTACATACAAGGACACTTGCATCTATGCGTACAATAGAATTGATGCAAGGTTTTGGAGGGCACAGGGTATCCAAAAATATTTTTCACTTTTCTATAGAGTATGCTTGGTGCTATTTGGGGGACAGGGGCATCTGACAACCCTCTAATTTGTGGAAAACACTGGCTAAACAGTAATCCCAAACTAGATTGGTAAAAATTGTTTCGATACACAGGACCCCACCTAGAAATTACCTGTTAACCCGATTTTGATTAAATTTTCTTCCGAGCAGATCTGGATCTTTTCCATTGTCCTGCCAGGAGACGAGGTAGGAACGACCAACGAAGTCCTGGACGAGACCTGCCACGGCGTAATCCTGACCACCTCGAACCAGCGGCTGAAGCACGAGCTGCTCGTTTTCTCTCAGAGCCTGAAAGTGCTGAAATCGAGAATTTCAGCTGCAGGATTTTACGTAGTCGACCGACGGCTATTGTTAGGTTTAGCCTCGGTAGTTACCACCTACTTTATTGTGTATTTACAATTTAGGAACGTGGGGAATTGAGCCACGTATCGCTCAAAGAAAAAATGTCTACCAGTAAGTACGCATAATGGTAGTAGTTAAACTAAGCCGTTTCTGTGACAATTGAATGACTCCTACAGGTGAGGTACGATCTGACGTCGCTTCCTATAAAAGACATGCGGCACATTTGCCGGGAGAATGACAGGTAATGTCATCACCTTTGCCCTCGAATTAACATGGGACACATGGTCATGGGTCCTCCAGTTGTCATAGAAATGAGTTAATTTAACAACAGATCACTTACTTACCAATATAGGATATTATTCTGTAATACCCTTTACCACCCTGTAATACCCTTACTACCTTACAGACATAAGGTCTGTAACGACCTTATATCGTCGTCCGTAGTAAGGACTTTCACAGGATTGTATGGTTCTTCGGGTTTTCTTTAGTTAGGCGCTATCTTTTATTTTTTTGAAGAAATGTCTCGATTTCATTCTAAGTCTTTTTTAAATGTCGTGGGCTCGGAAACCATTAAACGCAAAACCTGGTAATTATTTGAAATGGTGAAATTAATACGGATATTTATTTTACGGGAGCGGAGGCCGTAGATCATATAATTAAAGCAAAAATGAGAAAAAAAAATTCAGCTATGTACGTGACAGGCAAAGAATGATGAGGAAATAGCATGAACATAAGTAAAATAAATTCGTATTAATTGTTTCCCTCGACACAATACTTATCTTTAACTATCCTGGATGGTATGGCATGTTACGAACTCTCGAATCTTAGCTAACTATACAGGGTGGTATATAAAAGCTATCTAATAGGACGTGCAACAATGAATGTAGTAAAGCGGTTTTACGACCAGAAAGCGGAAGGAAACTAGTAAATACACGTGGGTTATAATCATTTGCAAAAGCATCGGTGGCGAATGGTTCAAGAGGGAAGAGGGAAGGAAGTATTTTCAAACTGTAATCCAAAGCAATTGGCGTTCTTTCGTTCGTGGACTTTAGAATCACCAATCACCAAAGTATCGATCTACTTAATGTTGCAAGTGAAGATGCCCATAATTTCGGAAGAAACGTCGACGTAAAATAATAAACCGAACATAAAGAATCTAATTTCATAGAGAGAACTCTAATTTCATTTGCGGCAATTGGAGAAAATGATTTCACCTGTTCGAACATTGTTAACCTTAGTCCTCGTTTGTTAAACCGACCCTCATTTGATTTTGTCCTGAATAAATTATAAATCCCATATGCACTAATGTTATTAAGAATTAATATTTTATCAACCCGTTAGCTAGACGGTTCAAAAATCAATCGTACGACGATGCTTGGACTAAACGGCGGTCTACCATCACTGGAAATCGTCCTGGACCGTTCTAAGTGCCATTTCTGGATAGTTTTCTCATCGATAAACCTTCTCCATTTGTTTTGCCTCTGCATGAGAGGAGGAGGGTACTCCTCCGACGATCTGAAATTCACTCTAGTGGACATTCTGGTGTGGCTCGTCGACGTCTCCTTCGTGAACGTATGCCTCTTCGTCAAGAAGGAGTCGTGGAGAGAAATGGCGGTGGGAATGAAGGAAAGGCACGAGATGCTTCAGAAACGTGGTGACGGTAACTTGAGCATCGCCAGGAGGCCATATTGGATGCTAATTATTTTCTTCTCGATGTTCTCCTTCGACACTTGGTACTACTGCACCGATCCATTACGTCGTCAGATGTTCATCAAATATATTTGCTTGAGGACAACTAAAGTGTTCAAGATAGTGTCGACCGGCTTGATGTACTCCACCCTGAACGTGTTAAAGGGGCAAGTCGAAGTCCTCAAGGATAAAATCTGCAAGGTTCGCACCAAAGAGGAGCTGGATCAGTTGAGCATGATCCATCTGAGTCTCCACAAGTCGATCAAATCCTTCAACGATTGTTTCGGTTGGCATTTGTTTCTACTCTTTTGTAGCTTTGGTTTAAGTGTGCTTATGTACTTATCGATATTCGCGTCGATATCGTTCCATACTTTAACCACAAGAGGGGCTGTGGCGATTTCCTTATCTGTGACGTATGTTTTATTCGATGCGGTGAGTATCCGAGGTTTTGAGTTTGTTAAAATTGTCCTTTGATCAAAGGCAGAAGCTGGTGTTTTGCTGCTGTTTAAACCAATTTTGCTTGATTTGCCATTTCATCAAGTTCAAATCGAAGTTGATAGGGTATTTATGAAAAATATCCAAAATATCCTTTAAAGTTTATATATATGTCAACACACAATTGACTATATATAGCCTTTCTTATAAATTCCTCAATTTCCACTGAAACAGCACATCTCTTTAAACGCAACATCCAGGTATATTATTAAACATATACTTTTGCAGGTGATGATCCTGCGACTAATTTTCCCCGCAGAAGTACTGTATAGATTCCCTCAGGACCTAGACAAGGCCTGTCACATGGTAATACTGACGCAGTTGTTGGAAACGCCGCTGAAAAACGAATTTATGTGGTTTTCACAGAGCATCAAAGTCTTAAATACAACAATTTCTGCCTCGGAATTCTTCTACATCAACAAACGTCTGATGTTAAGTATCGTTTCGGTCACCACCAGTTACTTCATCGTATACTTGCAAATGAAGAAGTTCAAACTGGGCAATTGAAGTAAAGGTCTTATTACAGAATTTTTGGAAAGGTATTAAGGTATTTAAATATCTGTAAGGGTCAGAGATACACCCATTTTCGGACACCAAGGAAAAATTGTAAGATCTTCATACATGCCATACCAAACAATATGCAACGTGTCTGATGCTCAAGGGTTACTTAGTAACACACTATAAGCAACATACTTATCTATGTTTTGGGCTATTGCTAGACCAAATAATATGACAACCATTGCCTCCTTTTGTTTGTGTGCTTAATCTACAATATTTAAATCATAACAAAGCCTCAAAAATAAATTTCAGGAACGTATTTCAAATGTTTTGTAAGATTAATTTCGAAAAATAAAATCAAGCTAATGTTCCCAATGTAGCAATTGACTAATTATATTCAGCATGTAACTATAAATGTAATTTATTCAAAGTTAAGACGGTAAGTTCATTACAATCAATCAGACATAACAGAATCCTCTATGATAGGTGAAAAAATGACAGTAGCTCAACGCACCTAAAAATTAAGTTGTGCTTAAAGTTAAATTACCATAGTATTAAATGTAAAGCAAACAAATTAACATAGAAACATATTATGTAGCATTGTAATAGTACTATTGAAACGTATCCTTATTACGTTATTCACTAATTATGCCACATGATACGTTACAATAATTAACTAAATATATCATTAGTAAATTAGTAATATATTGGTTTTATATAGTTTATTTACATTTTTATTCAGTTTAAAACAGTTCTTGAGTACATATGGTTGTTTCCCCACTTCAGGTTTGCTCGTCCTTTAGGATAATATACACATGTTAATTTTGCCAATAAATAAATAAATAAATAAAGACCACAAAAAATTAATTTCTAGGATTATTATAAACATAATCAACTTCATAGTTACTAAACTGTCAGAAATATCTGCTAAAACCTTAGGTAGAGAAAAAGATAGGGAATGAGATTGAGGGGACATCGGAAAATGCCCTGGCGTAATTTTTCACGCATTTGAATGTTCCTGTGACCGGCGACGAGGGTCGCTTAAAAAAATCCCCTATCAATGAAGCCCGGTGCGAATTTGATTTATGACGAGAATTTTGTCGCGCGATCAACACACCTGGCCAAATAATTTATCGGAGGGGTCCGCAACAAATGACGCTAATGGAAAAATTAAATGGGGGAAAACGTTACGGTCAGGTTGATTGAATCCTTGACCGGCTCGGTATTTAGTGTTATTGAATCAAAGACAAATATGATAAAATGTTATTAGGGTTTGTAATTAATAATTTTAATATACAGATTAACACTTTGCTGATAAATTGCTAAAATCGATCAAACAAATTAAGGTATCACGTCGATATAAAAACTTCCACACACATATACAAGTCCCCTGTCTCCGGCAGCCTGGCTTGTATTGCGTCTCACTATCGCGAAGATATAAATTTACGTTTACTATGGATCGTAGAGGAAAAAGGGAAATAGAACACATATTTCACGGCGATAATTTAAAAAATCCCCATTGATGCGCCCGACGCGGAAAATGCGCCTTTATGTGCGGAAACGTGCGGATTTATTCATAACCTGCACTCGATAGAAATTGTTTATCTACGCGGGACCGTGGATTTTACCGAGTCGCCGTTTTCCAATAGAACGTAGTTGCTGGAAATATATGAAAAACTACACAAAGCGACGGTGGAAATATGTAGATGGAGGCCCTCTTAGAGAATTAAAAATCTGCAATACTTTGGAAGATAAGAGTAGATCTACTATGCGGGTTTGTCGACATGATTTCGTAGATAACCTCACTTTTGCAAACGCCAGTTGGCCTTGGTTTGGCGCCTAAATTTTTTTACACTTGTGACATGGAACACCAGGAGTCCTGGAGCAGGGCATTTGGCACGGAACAAGGAGTAGTAGGGTACTAACATCACATCGTCGGTTCTGGATGGGGGGCGCAACACTTGGTGCTTCAATTTGACACGAAACATCAGGTAGGTGCCCATAGCAGTGGCGCCATCTACCGTACAACAGCGTAACGTAACCCATAGGAGAGACTTATGTATTACACGAAATACCTTCTTATGTCACCTTCTACCGAAACTAGGATTCGAACATAGGACCATGAGGTCTTCACCCGGGGAAAGATGGATGGGCAGAGTGTTAACAAAACATGGTTTAAAAAGGTTTCTTGTTTTAATCCAATTTTTTTAATTTTTATGTTAGTTAAACTGCACATATAGTCCTGTTAAGAATATCAATGTTTCACACACAAAAGGCACCCTATATTAAATTTAGGAAGCCGACATGGTATATCTACTGATGGAATAAACTTAATAACGTGTGGTAACGTGGAGGTCAAGTGGGACTATAGGCATACAAGTTTAAATACATTACATACGAATCATCTAGTGCACAAAAGACCCCAGAAGTAGGTCCCATCAGAGATTTTCGGTCTTATGAGAGAAAGGAGGAAAAGTAGGTGTAGTGCGTAAATAAAACTCGTATACCAATCGTCTTTCAATGTCCATTCACCGTATTAATCTTCCCCCTGTTTCCCTAATAACGTCGGGACCGAAGTAGCCTTGTATTTCATCGCATTCTTTTTCGTTTTATTTTTAGTTTGCATCGAGCAAAGTAAACTTTTCCGTTATTTCCTATTAGTCCGTTTGGAAACTACCAAAGCCGAATGTAATAAACGAAAAGTTCATTTCGGGGGGGAGTTTAAAGGTCTCTACGTAGGAGATGGGTCGGAACCTCGCTGAATAATTACGAATTTCACTAATTAGCTTTATGTTAATACGTATGTAAACCGGTATTAGTCACATGTCACAGTTGGTCAATAGGTTGTTTGGATAATGTTTAATTGTTTTTCCAAGTACATCGAAGTACATGGTCATAAATATCTATTTGAAGCGATATTTATTAAACGTGTCGATGATTGCTATTGTAGCGAATGCCCCGTATAGGTCGTTGTTAGGGAAAAACAAGTAGTTGTTTATGTAATTGCGAATTGTGAATACTGACGTCAGTGTAGTACAAAATCTCTGTGTGTAAAGATTGTTGTAATTTCGGAAGAACTAAATCTGTTTGTACGTAGAAACGCTACAAATTTGGGGGCTCGTCCGGGATTTGGTGGACCGAAGTAGCGGAAAAATTTTGGTGGACCTGAGATGGCGTACAGAAGTGATGGCGATGGCACGCGGCGGAGAGGCGAGGAGTGCAGTCTGTGCGGCGTTATGGAGTTGTTGAGCGGCTGGCGCGACTCGAGATTCCACAGGACTTACAGCTAAGTTAGATTTAGGATAACACTCGAATGGATTGACTGCGTGCGGCTGGCGCGCGTGGCCCGTTTGAGTGCTACACCCACATCTGTAACTCATATTGGAAGACGGGCGCTGTTCATCTTTAGTACAAGAATTGGTGATGGTTGACCACTGGGTTGTGTGTCTGGAGCCATGAAGCAGTTGCTGGGGATTTCAGTAACTGCAGGAGTAGCGAAGGATTTCAAGAGACAGGTCCCTCTTCTACCTGGAGCATTGGATGGGATTGGTCATCCCTGGTGTCTCTGATGGTCAGAAGTAGGATTGGCCTGCTTGGAGGATTTCAAGAGACAGGTCCCTCTTCTACCTGGAGCATTGGATGGGATTGGTCATCCCTGGTGTCTTTCATGGTCAGAAAGAGGATTGGCCTGCTTGATTTCGATTTGCTGCTGATTAATTTTTGTACAAGATTTGCAGTCTAACCCGCTCAATGGAGTTAATCAAATGGATTTGGCAAGGATCAGGCGGAATCTCTGAAGAAGGGGAGAAGCCGTAGCAGTAGCAGCAGTAGCAGTAGCCGTAGCTGTAGCAGTAGCAGTAACCGTAACCGTAGCATTAGCAGTAGCAGTAGCCGTAGCAGTGGCAAAAGCCATAGCTGTAGCAGTAGCAGCAGTAGCAGTAGTAGTAGCCGTAACCATAGCAGTAGCAGCGGTAGCAGTAGCCGTAGCAGGAGCAGTAGCAGTTGCAGTAGCTGTAGCAGTAGCCGTAGCAGTAGCAGTAGCAGTTGCAGTAGCAGTAGCTGTAGCAGTAGCCGTAGCAGTAGCAGTAGTAGCAGCAATAGCAGTAGCCGTAACCGTAGCAGTAGCCGTAGCCGAAGCAGGAACAGTAGCAGTTGCAGTAGCAGTAGCTGTAGCAGTACCCGTAGCAGTAGCAGTTCGCTGATATGGACTGCTGTGGAAGTAGATCGTCCGAGGGTCGAGGGCGACCCTGAAGACGGGGAGGGATAGTGTAGCGAATGCCCCGTATAGGTCGTTGTTAGGGAAAAACAAGTAGTTGTTTATGTAATTGCGAATTGTGAATACTGACGTCAGTGTAGTACAAAATCTCTGTGTGTAAAGATTGTTGTAATTTCGGAAGAACTAAATCTGTTTGTACGTAGAAACGCTACACTATTATGTACATATATAAATGTGGAAAAAAGCTCTCTTACTTACAAAAGTACACAATGGTGAAGTGCACTGAGGTGGTCTTCGCTCTAGTTTTCGTTACATTGCAAATCGAATGCAGAAAATTGCGTAAGTATAAATAAGGCACTATTGCTTTGCCACCACTTATTTTAATTTGTGGCGTAATGACATGAAATGTCATGTCATGAAATGAAATGTCAATACATGAACTTTGAACCGTAATTTCCCAAATCAAATACTAATATGAACAGTCCATGACAACTCCAATTTTTGATTAAAGCACAGATTTTTAAAATACCCAATAGTAAATCGCTGTTGTTACGATTTACAGCTCAAAATAGTAATTTATATTAACAAAATCATATAAGAGGACTGTTGTATTTCCCAGCCTCCTACATCGAAGTCTGCCACCGTAGCATCCCGAACATCAGCCAATGCTTGAAGAAGAACATCGAAACGATACAACCCAAGATGTTGAAAGGCATCCCCGAGCTGCACATCCCCTCCTTCGATCCGCTCGTGTTTGACGAATTTACCTTCGTCGACGTCGACAGTTTTAAATACAGCGCGAGAAACATACGAGTCTATCACGTCGACAATTTCGTAATGCGCGACATCGACTTCAATCTCGAGACTGGTCGTTTAAACCTTACCCTGATTTTCCCCTTCGTGCACGTGGAACTCCACTATTTTCTGAAGGGCGACCTCATGTTCTTCAAAATAGACGCCGAGGGGGAGCACACCTCGAACTTCAGTAAGTGCAGAGCAGGAAATCCCTGGTACAGTCATTTGGTTATCTAAGGGGGTTTTAAGAAACGTAGAGAAGTAAGACAAGCAACTACTTCAAGGGGTAACTCTTAAGTTCTCCACAAACAGGAAACCAACCCAACTTTCTGGACCTTAATGAACTGTTTATTTTGTTGCTCTTACAGTATTTACCATTTCGCACCATACCCAGACACCCCTTGCACATTGATATATCTTTAGGTTTTGTAAGGTTCCTTTTATTTTTCTGCAAGTACCCCTTCCTCAACATTCGACTTTTATTAATCACACTTTCTAGCAAACATCGTGGCCAGCGCATGCGTCGACACCGCGAAGGTAACCCGTAGGGGCAAGACCTACTTGAGGATCGACAAGACTTACACCAGCACCGAAGTGGACAGTTTCGAGCTGAACTTCGAGGGAGTTTTCACCGATAAACTTCTGAACGACGAGTTCAACAAATTCTTCAACGATAACATCGACGATCTCTTCGATACCGTCAAGCCTGTCTCCTCGAAATTTACGTTCCATCAGATATTTCAGACGCTCAGTACCGTACTAAATCTGTACTCCTACGACGAACTTTTCCCGGAGTAAATTGACCGGTTTTCATGTTTAAGCGATGTTATAATTAATTCAACTCGGTAGTTAATTATTAATAACCACAATTAGTTTGGTAATGCGATATTCATGCTTCCAATTAACTTGTCACAGGTGTTAATTCATTGTTAAACAAATAGGAACGTTCCAACTAATTTTTTAACGATTTAGGAATGATTTATACCGAAATATTCAAATAAATTCTAGGCAACTTGTAGTAATTAAATTGATAATACTCGCAAAAATGTTTAATCATACGTTTGTGTCTACATATATATCATTTTACGAACAATTTATGAAATTAACTAATTACATTGAATGTCAAGGGTGGATATTTACATTTCTAAAGTTGCATCATATTCAATTTCATCTAGAGAAATATACTGGGGTGTTCCTTTCAATTTGTGATTTAATTTAACCATTGCACCATAACATTATATTATCCTTTGTGATAGATTTGGGGTTGGGCCATGAAGTTCCTGGCTTTGTCCATTCCTGGCAATGAAGTTAATGCTGCCAAAAATAATATTAATCAGACTTTAAATTTTTCACCCCTGTTTGATTCTCAAAGTTGTTACCTCTTTTCCCACTAAAACAAAGTAACTTATTATTGAAAATAATAATTATATTTAAAGCTTTCACTATAGCAGTTAGCAAAGGTTTGAACCGAATTTAAAAATTATTTAAAAACCTCTGCACGAATTTTCCTCACCAAAGAAGGTAATTAACTTGAAAAGTATTTAATTTACTGGTAAGTTTGGCCCTAAGTAAAGGCTACGCTGAATTTTATCATTGTTAAAAAATAATTAATATTTTAAGGCTGTACGCTTCATGACATTTGTTCTATTTGTACGGTAGAGTTACGAAAACGAATTTTTTGTGTGCGTATATTTTAGGGGGATTAAAAGAGGGAATACGTAACGGATGAGTAAGTGGGGACGGCGCGGAGACGCTAGTCCGGTCAAGAGAAAATAGTCAGTCGAAGCGAATCAATGAGTGTGCGTTAAACTTGCGAGAGCGTTCAACAACGACGTGTATATGATATTCATAGTGACAACATTGCTTTTGTATAGCGGTGAGTACCGACTGATATCGATTTGACGAATGTCACGCAACGATCCAATTTACATCAAACTTATATACTCTGATCTAAACAACGACCTCATGTACGGCTACACCACTTAACGCTCACACTTACGAATTCTGGTCTAAGCAACGACATCATACATTGACAAGACTACCCAACGATACAGGTCCCATACAACGGACCCACGGTCTTAACCGACCCAACGATACAGGTCCCATTCCATGGGCCCACGGTCTTACCCAACGATACAGGTCCTATTCAATGGACCCACGGTCTTACCTAACGATACAGGTCCCATACAACGGACCCACAGTCATACCCAACAATACAGGTCCTATTCAATGGACCCACGGTCATACCCAACGATACAGGTCTTATTCAATGGACCCACGGTCTTACCCAACGATACAGGTCCTATTCAACGGACCCACGGTCTTACCCAACGATACAGGTCCTATTCAATGGACCCACGGTCTTAATGACCCAATGACTGTTTACTGACTTATCAAGTACGACCTAACGTACAGTTAGTCACTCAAGGGTTGCTCAATGGCCCTATACTAACCGAGAGCAATAATTAATCGATACATATGCCTTTCACTCTTTTACACTTTCATATATAGGGAGAAACTCATGTATTTTACTGTGATAGCTTTTGTTCAATTTGTGAAATTTAAGGTTATTTGTACTTAATGCATTTCATGAAACAGGGGGTTTTTCTTGGTTGGTCTCTGTACTGGCCAGGCTTTCCTCCTGGGGCCAATGTATGAGCCCCAAACCGGCAGTTTTATTAATTCCCTTTTTATTTATTCCTTTATAATATTACAGTAAATGTTAAAAACACGGGATCTCGGCACATTGACGAGGTTCCGACGAAACACTATTTTCAGTAAGTATTTATTAATACAATCGGTTTTGCATTAAAATCCTTAAACAAAATTGAATCTTCTTTAGATTTTTAAGGAATAATTAACACTTGAATAACTGTTTCATTAAGATTACTCATTACAGATGTCCCATTAAGTCACTATAAGAGTCACGTTATAGAAATTATCTAATAGCATTTAATAGCAACCCCTTTCCATTAAGACGTTTGTCAGCTCTGTAACCCTCGTAATTCTTGAAATTTAAATCAGAAATATAACAAGATTGTACAGGGGGGAGGAAGGGCGGAAAATGATTGGTGTTAACATCTTCTATTCCGGGTATAGTAAGAATCTCATATGAGATGTGGGACGATTTGTAACTGGGCGTGAGTCAAACTTAGGACTAAATGAACGACGCATTTCCTCCAAATAGAATAAATCAGGTGCTTACGCACCGTTGAAGAATGAAGCAGTGCTATTGAGCCGCCCAGTTAACCTTAAAGTCTCTTCTTAACTCCTCTAGCACTAAAGGTGCCTTTATTCGTTTATCTTCATTGTGTATATAAAGGTTGTAAGCAGCCTTGAGAATTTTTTGTTATTTGAAGAGGAGATGTACGTTTTCTCTAGCATGGTTTTATCTGTGGAGGGATTATCTCGGTCGGTTATGGGACAATTGCTACTTTTAGTGATCCTATTTATGAATTTAACCCTCCTACCCATAGTACACTTAGTCTAGGTGAATTCACAAGCGGACTTATTTCAATTATTCGATCCTATGTATTGGCAGTTTTAACAACCTTATATTCCAGAGAAGTAAATTTTACTCGTAAAAATTATCAATTTCAATTTATAGATTTTAGTCCATGGCCTATTACAGCAGCTATCGGTGCCTTAATAATAATGGTAGGATTAATAATACGCATTCATCAATTTAATTATAATCTATTATTCATCGAATTACTAATTAATATCTTAGTCTCAATCCAATGATCACGAGATATTTTCCGACAAAGAACATTTCAAGGCCAACATACAGTGGGAATACGATGAGGAATTATATTATTTATTACATCTGAAATTTTATTTTTTATCATTCGTTTCAAGAATTCATTATCAGCTAAAATTGAGTTGGATTTAAATTGATCCCCTAAAAGAATTGAAATTTTTCGTCCTTTAGAAATTCCCCTCCTTAATACCTTAATTTTGTTAACTTCTGGGCCAACAGTCACATGAGCTCACCACAATCTTATAGAAAATAATTATAATAAAGGTATGCATGGATTAATATAAACAGTAATTCTTGGAATTTACTTCACTGCCCTTCAAGGGTTTAAGTATATTGAAGCACCATTTTCAATTTCTGGTTCAGTTTAAGGAATTATAATTCTTTTGTAATTCCATTATTTTATGAAAGTTTACCGATTGTAACCAGAATTGTATTGTTGGTTGCCGTCTCAAAGGGGCACGAATTATTTAACAACTTTTCTATTCTTTCTTCTCTAGTTTCTTGTTGAATAAAATCACGTAACTATAATGAAGGTTAATTTCCTCTAGTCACACCCAGTCCTGTAGAAATTAGGAAAGATTCTCTTGTGGCAAAGTTAGTCGGATTTAGATTGAGTTAACGTTTATTATTTAATGCGTTTGCTTTTCCTTCTGTTTTTTTCCAGACTTGTGTAAGTACATTTTTGTACAATAATGTCAATAAATTATTATTGTTATTTCCTAGTTACAATCTCTGTTTATTGTAAATTGACAAAAATATTAATTTATTGAACAAAGGTCAGGTATTCATTGATTTTTGGTAAAAGTATTGTAGTTTGAAAACTCACGAGATCTGGATAGCTTTGAATCGAATGTGGAAAGTGGATTTAGATGGCTTGTTTAAAACTTAGTTTCCAGAAAATTCACTGGAACGTTAGTCGATAGGTTAACGTTAGCTTCTAGCCATTCAGGAAATGTTTAGACAATTTCATCCCTATTTTTCTCATTTTCAGAAGTAGAAACTCGAATTTACACTATTTTTCTTTACGAAATCGTTAAATAATACCCCTATTTCTCATACCTTTTGAAAAGAAAATTCGAATTTTTGCCGTCTCCGAAATGATCTCATTGCCTGGTCTGGTAACGTGTAAAGCTTACATTTTCTAGTCATTTAAAAATTGTTAAATCAATTTCATTTCTATTTTTCACACCATCAGAAAGGGAAGTTATGAGTTACACTATTTTTCTGATCTCGTTAACTAAGCTCAAGGCGTACCGAGTTTAAAGCTTCTAGCTATTCAGTGACCGTTAAATAAAATTTCCATTCCCCCGGAACAAAGCAGTAGAATTTTCATAATTATCCCTAGCCCATAGCCGACGTACACGTATTCCCATTTTTCCGGTCGTTAATCAGCAAAGAAGTACGGAAAACGCCGAAATGCCAGAGCGGCCAAACTTATAATCGTAGTAGTTTCTCGCCAGAATTCCGGTCCGGCGTATTAAAATATGCTCCCGGATTTTCACGCTCCCGGACCCGATAACCGACAGGCTGGTAGATGGCATTTCCCTCGAGTTGTTAACGTAGTCGATTGTCGTCACATTTTCGATGTAGGAGGGTTGGATTCGGGGGTGGATTTTATTGGATTCCGTGGCGCGGCGGCGGCGACGATATGGAACACTTGTCGCTTTTACGGATCGGATTATCGGAATGGGGGAGAGCCCCATAAACTGTTGAGTCGGATTTTCGGTAGAATTATTTCTTTCCACGTCGAGGGGGGGAGATTTTCGATTCAGTTTTAAGTCATTATATTAACACATTATCACTTAATTGATTAATTATGAGTGTTAACGGTGTTGAGGTAAAGTCACTAAAGACAACATGTCAGCGAGAGAAGTGCATTTTCTGACACAATATGGAAGATGACAGCTACCATAACGCTCTACCATGCGTCCCATGTCAGCTGCGCATTGTGGATTATATCAAAATGTCTCATTTGTTTATTTACACCCACATATATTTTGTGTTTGGAAAAAATGGAAGCCAAATGAGGCTACTGCGATACCCAGAGGAAAACGTTTTATATTCGTTACACATAAATTTTTTTTAATTAAATATGCTTAAGAAAATTAATAACGTTAATTAAAGGATAAAAGAAATTAATAAGAGATAATAATAGGAATAAACCTTACAAGGTAGAGAAGAATTGATGGATAATTCCAAAATTTGTCCAGTGAACTCAAGTATTGCACTGAAAATTATTATATTCTAATTTCTTTTAGTTTTCCGTTTAGTTCCAGACGAGGTGCACAAGGTGGCAACGCTTAGTGTTTTCTTCCTATTCCATCATCTGTAATAAAGATGCTTACAAGCTTGAAGGAAGGTGGAATTTACCCCAAAGCGGTCCTGGGTCAAAAGAATAACAGTTGGGAATATCGGGAGCACATCTGTTGATTGGGTAAGACGTCCTGTCGCTTATCTTTTAGCCACACTTAACAAAAGATTTTAATTCGAAGAACGTCGTCCCTTATCTTATCTATAGCGCTTTTGTCCGACGTCTTTTGTATACATATATACATCTCTATCTCTCTCTCTCCCTCTCTCGTTCTGTCTCCTCGATTCCTCTGTCTCTGTCTCTTATAAATCAAAACGTTGCTTCGAGATTACCGGCTTTTGATACCCCCTTCCCCCCTGAATTTCTCCCGATCCTCTCCCACGTTAACAGACGACATCTAACCTCCCTTAAGCGTTCCAGCACAATCTTATCCTCCCTCGCTCCGTCACCGACTCCCTCTCGCGGAATTAACCGAAGCCGAACAAATTCTAAAGAGGGCATTAGCAAAGCCGCAATTGTTATTATTTCAATTACCGCAATCCCGCCTGGGAACACTCCCACTCGGTTTCGTATTAATAATACCGGTGGGGGTGGGGGGGTGGCTGAAGGAGGGGGGATTGTTTACACGAGCGTCCCGCAAACATTCCGGAAGACGCACCCCTTCCCCATTCCTCTCCAAGCCGAACCGCGGGGCTGTCCCCCCGTGGGAAGTGGGGGGTAGTTAGGAAATGGAAACGTGATTTTTTATAACGGGAGGAGAAACGAGTTTTCGGGAGGGAGGCTGGGGATTTTTTTTCAATTCGATATATGTCTCCCAATACGTCCTCTATTTGATAGCAGCGCTTAAAAAGTAGCCAAAGACGAATATCAACCATTTACCATTTGAACTAGTCGAGTAATAATCGTCCATGATGAAAGGGAATAGCCACATTTTCGTCTAAAATATAACTAAATTCTATAACTAAACTACAACTTGTATTATAACCTACTCTAACATATTTACGTTAACTGTTTTGCCATAACTGTTTACAATAAAATAGCCAGACTCTGGTCTGTAAAGGGAGTTACTAACTAACCAGTTAGGTTATGTCATGTAAGAATAGATGCGTGTATAATAGTAAACTTTAGTACCGAAAACAATCATTGGATAATAATAATATTCGATGTAAAATACTATGAGAAATACTTAGCCACAGAAATTGTGTTATTTATAGTTACTTCTATTGAATATCCGCACGGTAACCATTCCATAACAGTGACGATTTACGAATGACGAATGACAGACGGCCTCGGCGTTGCCGGACGACCCCTATGTAACGCATAGAACGCCACCTGCTACGGACGGTCCGTATGCAACCCACCATACAACAGCGTTGTATTGTGTCTTCTATTTTCTTCTATAACTTTATTAAATGGTCAATAAACGTATGTCTTCTCTCAGCCTTTGATCCCTCAGATCCATAGGTCGTGACATTATTAAAAGAACAGATAAATAGGTACAATGTAGAGTATTCGATTTGGTTAGGTTAATTTAGTTTTAATATCCCGTTTCCATAAAATATGGGTACTGTGGTATTTAACGCTACGAAGTGGGAAACATTTTACATAAGCAATCAGCTTTCCATTAAAAATCAATCGACTTTCCTGGAAATTTAATTATAAATCAAACATCCTTATTACGCTACGAAATCCAATTATCCACATTGCCTCTCGATCGATTCATATTATTCTAACGACGTTATCGGAGACACGTTGCATTTTAAACCCTCGTCCCATTTAAGAAGCAGTCGATTAAAATACGAGCGCGGAGCGATTTTACTCCATTAAGCATGGAAATGAAGAAATGATCGAATTTCGAATACAACCTTACATAACTGGATATTCCAGCGTAAACCGCTCCTTCGTCGTGCTTTTTTAAGCATTTCCGATTTAATAAGGCCCATTCGCGCGCTTCTACCCGAGCGAAAAACGAGTTTCAGAAAAACTCCCCGGTTGGAGAGGAAGTGGTGTTTATTTTCGATTTGTGCCCTAAATGCGTATAATATTTTTGGAGTTCGTTTCAGATCCATCGATAAATTGTTTAAGTTTTCAGAAAAAGGGGTGCCTTGAATGGGGACTTATTTTTATGGTATATCGTTAATAATACGTCAAAATTATAGTAAAAGGGGGAGGGTGTGCGGTACAATCTATTGCAGCTCAAATGAAACTGATTGCAGAAAAACCACCGCGTTTTTCTGTCAAATATAAGGTTTTAGAACGACGATAAAAGTAAGAATATTTTGATGAAACTTTCTCTTGGAGAGCGAAATTTTTAACTATGAGAAGTAACCTTATAAGAAAATTTTTAGGGGAAATTTAGGCAAATCTACCTTTATTCAGGTGGAATTTTCATAAAAGCTATATATGAGTAGCAAGTATATGAAATGACTAGTTCGAAAACATTAATTGCAATTTTAGGAAATGATCGGTTCAAAAGTTATAGCTTTTTGAAAACGCGATTTTGCATAAGAGGTACACAGCATGAAAATTGATAACTCACCAAAAAATCACCACTGATCAATAAAAAAACCGTAGAACACGATGTGCGCATTCAATTTTCGCCTTTCCTTTTACTTCTTGAGAAAATAATTATTTTTCATCTAACCTCACTTTTCCGCGAGCCGCTATTTCGTTCACTTCTAACCGATATGGCAAGTATGAGGGGACACCAATTTCTCTTTCGACCAGATCCATGGAATGTTTTCTACACGTGTCGCACTAATTTTCACACGATATTTCGTAATAACACATGTAAATTAACAAAACTCTGTGGACATGTCCATTTTCATTGGATTTTCCATTTGTTTCACATGGAACATCAAATAATTGCAGGGTGCCACACGATGATGACGCTTAAATGGTGGTAGTTAATCGGCCGAGGGGAACGCATTAAAACCGTATTAATTTGCAATTTTGCTTGTTTTTCCTTTTAGAAATATTGTAAAGTACCAGTTCCTGTGTATAATCCTCCGAGAAGCAGAGTTAGATTAGGCGGTTCGGTTCTGTTTGTTTTCTTTTTTGTGGAAACGTTATAAAGTACAACATAAACGACATACGATACAAACGATGACGTTCGTTTAGTCACTGCCATATCGCCGCTAAGCACACCCGCATTTGAAATGTCAAAATGGCGAAGGCGCGAAAACCGGGCCGTTTATAATCGTTTTTGAATTTTGAATATCAGCGTAAAGTTGATCTTCAAAACTTCATATTTAATTTTTTTTGCAAAAGCTACTGGTTTCCTAAAGTTAAAATTACTTTTTTCAGCACCCTAATACTATCCTCTTTTACTAAAAAAACTGCCATTTTTGAGCTCAACCTGGAAGAAGAAAAATCTTTACCATTTTATTATCTTCTATTAAGACTGTGATGGGTGACCTACGTCCTTTCTTTTTCTTCCGCTTCCTTCCACATTTCTTACGGCACTTTTCTTGTCCGAAGTTAGGACTTCTTTAAATTTGGCAAATCCGGCAAAACTTCACATTTTTTTTTTTACAAAAGCTACTGCTCTCCTAAAGTTAAAATTATTTTTTCAAGCACCCTAATACTGTCCTCCTTTACTAAAAAAATTGCCATTATTGAGATCGACCTGAATGAACGAAAATCTTCATCGAAATTTAGAAGAATCGAGAGGACTCCTTCGAAAATCGATACGAAAGACAAGAAGCATTTATTGCAACATTTTCTTTCGTCGACATTTCACTTTTCCGTTCACACAAATGAGACCCAAACAGGACGTAGCGGTTAAACAAAAAACACATATTCTCATCAAAAAATCACAGTCTCACGGAAGATACTCCTCGTCGTCCTCCTCCAGCTCGTTCTTGATGTGCTCCCAGATGTTATACAACGTTTTCGGGATGTCTATGGAATTGTCGCTCTTCATCACAGTCAGCTCCTTCAACGAGATCTTCTTATCGTCCGGCGCCAACGAAATGGCGGCGTCGTAGCAGTTATTCGTCACGACCGCCTCGAGCAGTATATTCATCTGCTTGATGCTGACCGGGCCCGAGTAGCTCCACTTCTTCTTCGTCCGCAGCTTGCTGAGCGACAACAGCTTGAAGAACCTACAGGAGTTGATGCACACCCTGTCGAAGTGGATGGCGTTCAGTTGTTTGCACTTGGAAACCATCCTACAAAGGTTGGTGCTGTTCAGCGGTCTCCTTCGCTCGGAACCCCTGCACCTCTCTATCCTGATCGACTGGAGGTGCGGGCAGCTCTTGGCTATCTGAGCGGTGATGTCGTCGGTGTCTCTTCTCTCCTTGATGTGCAAGTCCCTGAGCCAAATCGAATCCGTTAGCCATTTGGAGAGTACTTGCGCGGGTATTTCGTTTCCTACGGAGATCCTGCGCCAGAGCAACGGCGCCGAGGCGAGTCGCTGCCACCTCCTGCATACCGGACGCGCCGTCCTGTATAGTTCGACTTGCGACAGGAAGGAGAAGATATGGACGAGCATCTCGTCCGGAAGGTACGAGAAATGCTCTTGGCGTCTTTGGAGTTTCCTAGGAGGATCCTCGTCCAGGGGCGTTCGCTTCCTCTTCGATGCATACCTCGCTTCGGACATTTTGTTTTAACACTGAAATTTTGCTTCGGTTACAGACGATATTGAAAGGTCGGTCCCGTTTTGACGTTGATCGACGGACTTGACAACTTGTTGGAGTGGCGGAAACCTGAGGCGACTTTAATTTCGGCGCTTTTACGTCTTACGGAATATACGGGGGGGCGGAAGATGGGAAGTTACCGTTTATCATCGCTCGTGGCCCCATTCAAATCGACACCAAGCACATAGAAATCGTTTAACTGAGATTTCCGTGCTTGCTCGAGCACTTGAGATTAGCGCATGCTCTTAAATGGAATTTATGTTCAAAATATAAGTAAGCTAAAGATTACTTCAGTATGGCCTTACCTGATATGGCGTGTATCGACATTGCTCGAGTGATTTACAGTGTCTATAAATGACAGCTCTATACAAGTGACTATATAAGTCAGCCTGCAGATTCAGCGCCAGATGGTCGGCTTAGACCATTGCTCTTACCCCTCTCTGGTGCTGTAGAAGCAGAATCGGTAAAGATTTTCCTTCTTCCAGGTGGATCTCAAAAATGGGAATTTTTTTAGTGAAAGAGGATAGTATTAGGGTGCTGAAAAAATAATTTTAACTTTAGGAAACCAATAGTTTTTGAGAAAAAAATAAAATGTGAGAAGTTTTGCCCAATTTACCGGTTTTCAAAGTGAAATTTTTAAATGTTATCGTATGTTGTACTCATGGGTTGAACGATAATAATAAAGTTTGATTGATCAACTTACGTCGATATTCAAATTTCGTAAAAAGAGTGTGGAAAAATAAGTGAAGAAACGATTACAAGCGGCCCGGTTTTCGCACCTTCGCCATTTTGACATTTTAAATGCGGGTGTGCTTAGTGGCGATATGGCAGTGGCTAAACGAACGTCATCGTTTATATCGTATGTCGTTTATGCTGTACTTTATAACGTTTCCGTAAAAAGAAAAACAAACAGAACCGAACCGCCTAATCTAACTCTGCTTCCCGGAGGATTATACACAGGAACTGGTACTTTACAATATTTCTAAAAGGAAAAACAAGCAAAGTTGCAAATTAATACGGTTTAAATGCGTTCCCCTCGGACGATTAACTACTACCATTTAAGCGTCATCATCGTGTGGCACCCGGCGATTATTTTGATGTTCCATGTGAAATAAATGGAAAATCCGATGGAAATGGACATGTCCCGAAAAATTTGTTAATTCATATGTGTTATTGTGAAATATCGTGTGAAAATTAGTGCGACACGTATAGAAGACATTCCATGGATGTAGCAGAAAGAGAAATCTCATCTCAATCTTATCCTTGCCATATCGGTTAGAAGTGAACGAAATAGCTGTTCGCGGAAAAGTGAGGTTATATGAAAAATAATTTTTTCCTCAAAACGAAAAGCGAAAATTGAATGCGCACGTCGTTTTCTATTGTCTTTTATTGATCAGTGGTGATTCTTTGATGAGTTTTTAATTTTCACGCAGTTAACCTCTTAAGGAAAATTACATTTTCAAAAGGCTATAACTTTTGAACGGATCATTTCCTAAAAGTACAACTGATGTTTTCGAACTAGTTATTTCATGTATTTTCCACTCATATACAGCTTTTCCATCCATCATTTCTATCAAAATTCCACCTAGAAAAAGTTAAAGGTTTGTCCAGGATTCCATTAAACACCACTTTTCGTAGTGTCGGCCCCAATAGCGACACCTGCGGCACTCCCATCGTTAATTCCTCTTTTTCCAATATTTCCAACTATAGCTTATGTATCTTTAAAATAATTTTCTGCCACCGTTGGATAGTCCGACAAATTCCTCTTCATGGCACAATCAGACAAACCTGGATCTGCCATTTTTGACAATAATCTATACTAATCTATGTGTCAGTCGATGTCGCGCGCCCCGTCCCAATCTGTCAATCACGTAACGTCACCCATGGCGCGCATTGCCTCCTCATCTCGTGTAGCACGTTGAAATTCCCGTCTCTCGCTTCCAGAATATGCCCGGATCATCCCGCCGGAGCGATGAAACCGAGCGAGCGATCCTTCCACCGTCGCCTGACGACGAGCAGTTGCCTCGAGGTGTACGCGAAGTTCGACGACGCCAACTCCGACAACTTCAAGTACATTAAGACCCAGCTCTACAGCGACCTGACGGCCACGGCCGAGCTCCACAAGTACCGGAAAGTCTCGATCCCGGACGCTGAGCGGGTCGCGCCGAAGTTCCGCCGGAGGGGTATCATATTCTACTGGCCGCAGAGGAAGAGGGTCAATAGGTACGAGGAGGCGACGACGGTCGCGTGGTTCCTGTCGCACGTGTTCTACTGGCTGACCGCCGTCGGGGTCTTCCCGACAGGGAGGGCGCTGCCGTGCGAGCGGCCGCCCTGGAGCAACGCGGTTCCCGTCAGGAGGCCGCTCACCAGGGATTTCATTATCGAGCCGGACTGGGAGTCGAAGTATTACTGAGTGTAGTGCACTGCTTCGAAATAAACGAGGAACGGTAGGGGAAAAGTTTTAGGCACTTTAAAGCTATGGGTACTAGGTAGATTGTCCACGTTCATCCCACCACTTGTCACTCGATTAAACCCCTCGATGTCACATTCGTTTGTCTATTTAAGAAACCAGGGAATACCCGTTTATTCCCAGGATTTTGTATTTTCTTTCTATAATTAACACTTAGACTTAAAGGGGATGAGTATAGTATATAATATAATAGTACACAGGGTGGGCATCGAAAGAATACTGGAAGGCATAACTGGCCGAATAAGAACATGTCAAGAAAAGCTGAGATACGCCAAGATTGTTTGTGAAGGGAACAACTTTTGACGAGAAAACTGGAACCCAAAGTTTCCCCTCCTAGATGGGGGTGTCAACCTCCAAAATTTTTCAAAAACGAATGCGGGTCAAATGATTGAACTCATTGAAGAGGATTTTTCGCAAAACCTTTAGACGTCAATTATAATTGTAGGAAATGATCCCTTCAAAAGTTATAACCTTTTAAAAATGCGATTTTCCATAAGAGGTTAACTGCATGAAAATTAAAAACTCGCCAAAAAATCACTACTGATCAATAAGAAACCGTAGAAGACGATGTGCCCATTCAATTTTCCCATTTCCTTTTACTGTTTGAGAGAAAATTAATTTTTCATCTAACCTCACTTTTCGGCGAACCGCTATTTTGTCCACTTGTAACCGATATGGCAAGTATGAGAGGACACCAATTTCTCTTTCTGCTACACCCATGGAATGTCTTCTACACGTGTCGCATTAATTTTCGCACGATATTTCACAATAACTAAATTAACAAATTTTTATGGACATGTGCATTTTCATCAGATTTTCCAGTCATTTCACATGGAACATCAAAATCATCACAGGGTGCAGCACGACGATGACACTTAAATGGAAGTGATTAATCGACCGAGGAGAACGCATTGAAACCGTATTACCTTGTAATTCTGCTTGTTTTCCCTTTTGGAAATATTATATAGAACCAATTCCTGTGTGGAGTCCTCCTGAAAGCAAAGTTAGGTAGGCGGTTTGGGTTCTGTTTTTCCTATAGGAACGTTATAAAGTATGACATAAATGACATACGATATAAATGCCGACGGTCTTTTAGTCAAAATAGCGAAGGCGTGAAAACCGATCCTTTTATAATCTTTTTTTCAAGTATTTCTCCACACCCTATTCACGAAAAATATATTTCACATTTTTTTTTAAACTACTGGGTTTCCTAAAGTTAAAATTATTTTTCCAGCACCCTAATACTGTTCTCTTTTACTAAAGAAATTCCTATTTTTGGATCGACCTGGAAGAAGGACAAGAAGGACGATTTTTGATTCCCTATACACTGCGGTTTACTGCTTACTGCGGATACGGGGTATGGTAATGTCACTAATTACATTTGCCGAAAAATGCAGTAATTAAATCGATTTTACATGAAAAATACTTGTGTTAGCTCCGAAATAACTTCCGGAAAATATTAAGTGCGTTCCAGAATCGTCATTAAAATAAAAATAAATAGGTATTATAAAAAAATTCGGTGAACACAGTGTCGTTGTAATTTTTTCCTTTGCGGCCTTAAGAATATCGAATTGAATACTTGGTTGAAATGGAATTGCTATTTCGATACCATTTTACCCCATTTAAATTCACTGGATAATTACATTTGCATGTTATTAAGCAGAAGACATCACTCCCATTCTGCTGTATATTTTAGTGTGCGCACTTGCAGTGCTGGCAAAATTATGTTAGTCTCATCTCCTCCCGGAAATTCACATACATATTGTACATGGAAACATTCCATGAAGGGTTCTTTTCAAATCTCGCGAAACGCCTAATGTGTGAGTGTGTGTATGTGCGCACTTTTAATCTCATGTTAGTGTGCTCGGAATACATTCTTTACATAAATTAAATTGAATGTGGTTGTGCTCTCCCCGGAATGTTTTAATTAAAATGTGTACTTAGCGGAACGGATGTCGGACGTCTCGCCCGTTCTACTCGACAGGAATGGAAACGACTCCTCTTTGCATATTCAAAGAGGATCGTCCCCTTGGATAGTTTCCCTTGCAGCGCGAGATTCGAAATTCCCGCGAGCACTTAACGGCTATATCTTCAATTCCGGCAATGGAGTTATATTTTCCTTATAACCTTCCCTTCAATTTACAAGTGCTTAACCCGAAAAGGTGGATTTGTACAGGAAAATCAATGAACCGTATCTTTACAATTGCGTAGGAGATACTTAGCCGAAACCAAAACGGCTCCATTGGTGTTCACACGTTGAAATTCCCCTCTGAAAAAGGAAACGTCTCCACTAATCTCACGATTCCCTTTCGAGCGAAGGAGCGCGTTATATCAAATGACGTGTGATTCCCACGTACATGGGATAAGTGGAAATCTATAAAATACCTCCAGGACGCCCTTACCTTCGAAAGGACCCGCTCCTACGGCTTATTCCGGTCTCTTCACGTCCTTGTTATGAAAATTTGCCTAAACGTGTGGGGACGTTCAAATGACTTTTTTCGCACATGTTCGAATTGGGATGGTATCGCCAGAATAATAAATGCAAACTGTATAAGTATAGAATCTAAAAAAATATTACTTTAATTGTAATGCCTGACGCACTAGTTTCATTTTCGATGTTACAAGGTTACCTTGTAACCGTTTTACTAATTTTTTGGATGTCAAAGGAGGCGTAACTCCATTGCTCTGCCTGCTTTGGCATTTCAACTTAAACCGCTTAAACCACAAGGCCAAATTTTCTTAATGACACTATATCGTGTCATTTGTAAATCTCCCAATGACGTATGAGCAGATCTTCCGCTTTTTGATGAGAGTTTTTAGAAGATGGAACTGGCAAATCAGAAGAATGTCCAAAGATGGCTAAGGAAAACGTAGGAATGGCGATCCTAAAAGCCCAGGAAAAATGTTAAATAGAGATTGTCGTAGCAATGGAGGAAGCTGAATGATGAGGTAGAACAAGGTGCAGACTAGGGTGCTAAAGGCGGCAAGAGCTGTTAATCTATGCTAAATCTATATAAGATGATTCTTACAAGTTAAGCATGTAAAGAAATTTCTGTCACGACCGCGAGACTTCGACAACCATGAACAAAATACACAATAAATCGGATCACGGTTCAGGCCAAGATGAAGCGTGATAAACTTTTGTAAACGCACCAACAATGAAAGTGAGAGTTGCTTATACAAACTACTCTCAATAGAAGGAGGAAAGATGCGGAAAGGACCAGTGGGGTCCAGATAGTGTGGCCTATGATATTTCTGCCCAGGGGGCTGTCCGGAAGAGAGTCGTCCCTTAGAGCTGGCCGGGCGGCCAAAGAGAGAATATTCGGCCTGAGAAAGTGGTCCGTAGGGTCCGAAGGAGAACCTACCATCCGAAGATGCTCTCCGCCCCGTCGCATTCTGTGGAAGTCCGAAGGTCCGGACGATAGTGGTCTATTTTGTACGTCATCTCCCTCGGCCCTCACGCTCCAGCCCTTAGGAATTTCTGTGCCTAACAATCTCATTTTGTCTTTGGATCTTTTTTGTTTGTTTGTTTTGTTTCTTTTTGTTTTCGATCTGTTTCATTCATAGCAAGCTCTACCCCTGTGACTACCAAACTCCTACCTCACGCGGCCGTGACACAAGGTGAAGGCATGTGACAATATTAAGATTAATATTGATCTCAAGAATGCACTGTATTGCATAGAATTATTCAGTGTACTGTAACAATTCTACATGCAGCTTCCTAATCAGATCGTTAAATCCAGTGGGATGTTTAAAGCAACGTCATCGACTGTAATTTCTACGTTTTGCCAACTTTAGCTACCGGTTTGCTCAAACTAGATCAGATGACCTCTGCGTAGGGATACTCAATTACCGGGACGTCAAGTAATCGAAATGGCATCGGCCCAATGAGAGGGCTGCACGGCCACCCACGCTAACCCTGCCTTAACACAACACATTTATCTCCGATCCGCATCGAAACTCTAATGAGTATGTGACAGTGCGAAAAGGAAATGATATATATGGTACGGAAACGGTCCCAGGGACAAGGGACGATAACGGACATAACCTCCCCGAGAGAGGAATTTCGGGTATCCTTTACGCGTCTTGTATCGTCTAATTTCCCAAACGAGGGTCCCGCGCGTTACATCCGCCGACCTTTTCGATCGCCCTGAGTGAAAAGTTGGGGCGCGCACTTTCGACGTTTCGGAAACGAGGACGCACGTTCAAAAACGTGCCATGAATACCAAATTATAACACGACGATTTTATCCGTAATCGGCGAACCTAACGTGATATAAAAGGTCCTCGCCGAGTCAGTATCTGCGACAGAAATGACTGCCCATTATGAATACTTTGCGGATCCCTGCGACGATTTTCCCATCTCGTAACTCCGCCGTCCTGGATTAATTTATGGAAGAGCGCCGTCCGAGGAATCGCGATTAATTCCCCTCCGGACGGGAGTTATTGGTGCCGTAACTTCGGGAGTTACTCGGACTTTAACGGGAGTTCCTCGAGGAAAGAATCCGGCGATACGTCGAAGAGCGTCGCTTCTCGTCAGATTAACGTCCTCGCGGAGAAATGAAAATTCCTTGTAGTTTGTCGGAAAATGTGCGCTTTGAAAAGGTTGAGGGCAGGAGTTCGTTCCCTGTGTCCAACATAGGGAGAAAAGCGAATTAGGATTTTTTAAGTGTAGGATAGATGGGGAGTTGTACATAGTGAAACTTCGCTAGGACGCACCTCCTGACAGCGACAGGAATCATAGCGCTCCTTTGGTTGTTAGAGCCTTTGAACTTGAAGCCACTTCTATTGACACTTGCAAAATAATTTAATCGAACTTTGACAGGTATTATGTCATCAAAATTTTGAGAATTTGAATCACCTTTAGCACATAAAGTAGGGAGAATTTAGGTTAAGCCTATGAGCCCTTTAAGCTGCCCTTTCACCCTCTGCCTTAGTAGTAGCCTAGATGCCCTTATTGTTTGTGCATGGCGGTTGGTTGATCTGGAAAATCCACACGTACTGTATAAATAATATTGAGTTGAAATTTTGGGAACGAAATAGTTGTGAAATTGAAAACCTTCTGAAGCAAATGTTAAGTGTAATACTATTAACTCTCACTTCCTACCAATCTACTAAGCTAAAGTTGAGACTTAAAGTTTTACTTCCTGATACAAACGTAAGGGCTTAACTGGGGTTCGTGCACTATCGTTTGTAATTATTGCGCAGCAAAACTCTTCTGAGATGCAGGGGAAAAGTTGAATTTATGTTTGACATTAGTAGGAGACAGTGGGCTAGCAGAACCTACCCTTAAATAAGCTGTGTCCTCTGCCATGTTGTCCCTGACAGCTAGAATTTTTTTTTAACTTTTAACGCTTTTATTTTATTCTTAGAAATGAGAAACATTGAACCAAATGGTGGCTTAGTGAAAATGAAAGATAATTAACTTGCTGTATCTCCGGCAATTATTAATATTTCTTTTAAAAAAGTAAAGTAAGACATGAAATGTAAGCGCGATCATAAGTTCCTAAAGTAATTATTAGTTAAGTTATGTTAGTTGATATCCGAACTTTTCCATATTGTCGCTTAAGTTGAGTGAGGAAGTTTCGAATTTTAAATTACTAGCGATCCCGTATTGAAACGTGACATAAAAGAAACTTTTCTTAAATATTTTTCCCCTTAATATTAAGCAGATGAAAGTAGACATACAATTTCGAAGTCGAACGTTCATTCGTACTATAACTGAATTTCTTATTAGACACCACATATGCGGATTTCAAGCCCTTCCGGGCATTTCTCGCAAATCCCCCGATACAAAAATCTCCACTTTATACCTCGCAAGCAACGTTCCGTTTGTGTGTATCTTTTTTCCCTTCGTCTCCGTCTCTAACAGAAAGTGTCCGAGATGGTGCGTCGCTTTCAGGCCCGCTTTTCCCCACTTATCGACTGGGAGGTTTCTCCCCATAACTTATTGCATTCCGTGAAAGCTTTCGTGTCGGGCGCGAAGTCAGCGAAAAATTTAATATCAACGGGAAGAGTGCGCCCAAAGTCGAATCGAGTTAATAGGAGTTACGGTAGTCGCCGTTTTCGCCGTTCCCTCGGATGTGATTCTCCCGTTTCGTCTGATTTGTGAAAGCAAGAGAAATATTTTACGAAATGCGGGAATGGCCGAATGTGCGTCCGTTTCACCTCCGTGCTTATCGCAATACTTTCCATCAATTAAGCAACAGGGAATATATCATACAAATAGATACGTCACACATATAACTTTGAAGAGCTAGGAGTAGTTTTCACTAATTTAACCGTTGACTGAAAAAAATTTACCAGGATGCGCACCCTGATGGGGATACGTGTTACGCGTTTTTGCTCCAGCTCGACCTAACACCGCCTCTATATCAGGACAGTCAGCTTGTGTCCACTAAGTTCACAGGTTACAACGTTGCCGACTCATGTAAAAAGTTGAGAAGTTGAGATAAATCAAAAATATACACTATGAGCCATATTAAACACGAATGTAACACGCACAAGTCGACGCTCAGAAGTTCGAAATGTTAAACTGACTACATGTTCTCCTTTTATACCAAAATTACATCTCAAGTCTTCATGAATTGGCAACGTTGGCGACATTTCGCCAACTGGACACCTTCAGAAACCTGTAAATACTCTTCAAAACTTACTGCACTCGGGCTTACTGCTGTGATACAGAGGTGACGCTAATTCGAGCTGGAACAAAAACGCGTAACACGTATCCCCTTTCGGTTGTGCCTCTTGGCAAAAGGTTTATTCGCTATGCGCTATTCGAGAAAATATACGTAAGGAATACATAACTGTGAACCTTAGTGGAATAATTTAATGCGCATGTTACGAATTTATATACGAAAAAGAAGAGGCAAGGGGTACATTCATAAGTGGAACCAGCCAAGTAATAAGTACATCTTCAGTGTTTTGCAGCAACGTCAACAGATGGCCTCAGAACAGAACAATAAGAACATAAGTTGTTCAAGTAATCAATGAAACATTCCAAAAATGGGAAGTTTCACCAATCACCGCTAAGCTTATTATTCAATTAGAGCACTGATTATCACTGATAATTACTGAAGGTAATCTGACGTAACCTGCACTAACTAACGCCCATTGGGTGAATGATAAATCGTGCAAAAAGCACGAAGGAAGCATTAGGAACGATCCAACTAAAAGAGGCATGGAATACATTCGCACTCCCTCCTACATTTTTCGCCATAAGATTCAATTTAGGTTACTCCGAAAATCAGTACGTAATGACGTTTTCATCGCTTGATACAGAAGATGTACCAGGTGATAAACTCTGAGGGGAATCGACGAGGTAGATAGGGAGGGAGAGACTCGCAATATCCTCACCGACGGATATTGGCCGGGCATCCCTTAAGATAACATAATTTCATTCTGATGATGGCGTCGCTTCGTAGAAGTGCATACATTCGAGGATAGGAAGCAATCGGCGATATTTCGATTGGCCTTAGATTGGAAGCCTCAGGATGACGATTGGAGGGAAGTTTTCTTTTAAACTGACTGGTTTAACTCGAATATCATTACATTGGAATTAGGCCTGGGCCTGATAATAACTTTGGAGTGTGCGACAATGTTTGGGGAAATTTTTCATTATGATCCTTAAGTAGAGAAGATTGGAAAGATGGGGTGTAAATCACAAAACGATGACAATTTAACACATCTAGTGGATTAGGGAGAAAATATCTGATTGAAGAAGGTTAAAACTTTGGCTACTTGAATTTCAGTATATTGGATTAATCCATACCCCCATTTCGGAATCAAAATGGCGATAAAAATGTCATTTAAACGACTTAACCATTATCGTAAATAACGTGGTGTAGCGAATACAAATCCTCTCCCCTGGCATCATAAAACCCCCTTTCCAGCAATATGTTTTTAAGGGAGGTTTTGGAGCACTACGTGCCGTATTTAGGACAAGACGTTGTTACTTCATTTTCAACACAAAATGGCGTATAGAGTTTGATCGAAGTAATGAAACTCCATTCCTTTGATCCATCAGGTACTTGAAATAACAGGTCCGGTATAAAATGGCGACGCCAAAAGTTTTTTGCGCAATTATAATTCGCCATTTACTGCAATGTTTTGTGGCATGTTATCTAAAGCAGCGTGCTAAAAAAGTGGTAGTGTTCCAAAATTAAATAGTCACCAATACCAATTTTCCCGTTTATAACCACCTGTATACAGAGCATATGCGTGCAAAAACTCATAAGAACAGAGTCCTTGCGAGGAAAATTGCATGAAAAGTTCATAGAAAGTTACGATGATCCCACTACACCTGCATAGCCTATACAATATCAGAGTATATATAGAATAAGGGTTTATTAAACCGTGGTCATGTGCAGTAAGATCACAGAATTAGTCGCAACGGGTTGTAAGGGATGTAACAGCAATTTAAGAGGATATGAGCGTGTTTTCAGGATGTAAGCGTGTGAGAGCTTCTTAAAACGGGATTATCGAAAGGAGGATAGTGAGAAAATTTACTGGGGAGTTAAGCACAACGTTCTGTCCTACTTTTCCTTCCTTCCTACCATTCTATCTACCCTTGCGAATAGAGTATACCTCTTCAACTCATTGAGGGAAATTTTGGCAGGAATTTTTTAAGTAAATAATTCAATGTAAAGTATAAAACATATGTAATAATAACGTGAAAAATTGTCATTTCCCTACACTCCGAAAACAAGACATCATCCCCTTAACATATCTTTGCATCCCCTGCATGAGTGCCTTTAAACCTTAGGACCCCATAACTAATTTCATAATCTAATTTCCGAAAACAGCTTTCTAACGAGTCCTTACACGTTTGTAGTTTGGAAACACGACCCCGCGCCCTCTACGAAGGGGTAGTTGCATCAGTGCAAACCTCCTCATAATTTTTATGCCCGATGTTACAATTAATTTAAACGTTTACAGCATAAATATTCTAAACTTCATGGCTTGAACATTCAACCTCGGTATAAATTAATTTAAACCTTAAGAGCATCAATGTTTAGAGTTTTACCTCAAGGTTTTAAGCTGTAAGAGTGATGAAGTCACGACTTAAGAACTTAGCCTCCCAAGGTTCAGGGTTCAAATTTTAAGTACCTAAAGTCTAACGGTCTAATTCATGAACGCATGTTAACGTTAAAATGGATTTTAGCTAAAATTGCGTTTAGAATGTGTTTCATTGGTGGAACTACAGTTTTGTTCCGTGTACTCTCAACATGGAGGTACCTACAGTTACCTTCGTTAAACACATTCTAAACGCATTTTAAGCTGAAATCCATTTTAACGTCATTATCAATAAGAGGGGGGTTTGGTATCAGTAGGGTTGGAAGTTTATTAGGGTTAAGCAGCAAAGTTTAAATGATTTAAACAAGAACGTGGTGAAGATTTTAGGAAAGGTTAAGGGATTTATGCATGAAGATTTGTAATTTGAGATAAAACTCCGTTATGGGTAATGATATTGTGACGAAGTTATCGCTTGCGCGATCGTTCGTCACGTGAAAAATACCATACTTAGAATAGCAAGGGATTAATATATTAAATAAAGGAGTAATTTATAAGTGTAAATATAAAAAAAATTGGTACTTTTTTGTGGGAATATTACGTACAACAACGTTCATAAACTGAAAATCCCGCACGTGGTTAACCATTAGAATATTAACTGAGTAATTAGTATTGAAACCCCAGTTTTGGTACATTTTAACGGCGATGAAATAAACAGCTGGTAGACCGCGCAATTTCGCTCGTAATTAAATCATAATGAGCAGCGTTTGTGGCGGTTGAAACGTGGACATTAAACGGAAATTATAGTTTCATTCTGGGCTCCGTTAAAAAATTCTCTCACTTCGCGACCGTGCGGGTCACAAAAGGTGGTAACAGTTAAATTATGCAAAACGGGGATAAAAAGACTCGCGCCGTATTCGAAAAGGGCGCACAAAAGAATCTCCGAGCGCATAAAACATTCAGACCGACGACGGCTGGCGTAACAACAATAATTACGGCGGAATCTTGGGTGAGAAAAATTTTTTTCGAAAAACCTTTGTGGTTTAATGCGAGAAGAGTTCGTTATGGCTCGTCGTAGGGGTGTCGTGTCGTTTCCAACTGGGAGTTCTTAATTGTTTACGGCGAGAATCCAATCGATTTATCTGACGAAGGAGTTTCAAAAGAACCACATTTGACAATACTTTTGTCTCACATATTTCGTAGGCGTCAGTTCTGGACGATTCCGTAAGTCCAATTCAAAAAATGAAATTTAAAGCAAAACTAGCTTTACTATTGCATCTAGTCGTGTACTGATCCAAGGACACCTTGCAGAAATAATTCTTCGCCAAGTATCGATACCGCCTATCTGTACCATAATTGTTGGTCCAAATGTTTTCTGGAGATTTTCGTAAAAGGCCCATTATGTTGCTACGAAGATTTTGAGACATTTTTACAAATAACTTGAAACCGTCGCGAATTCTGCCGAACCCACCAACCCATAATGGTTCCACAATCCAATAAAAAGTCCCTGAAGATAACCGAAAAAAGGTTCTTTAACACAAAAAAGAAAGTAATTATGTCAAATACACAAAATAGGCAAATGTCAGTTACTGCAATTGAGCTAAGGATGCGCGCTAAATTTCGTAACTTTTGGTGGTTGCGAATACACGTGGTGGTGGTAACGCCATTTTTATACTCAGCGTGTTACAATCCAACCTTACCAATAATTTTGAATATGTGGGTTTCAAAATTCTCCTTACCGCAGTTGAAAATTGAAATTACATACTAGAGTAACGCGACTTTGTACGTGGTTTGAAATATCTTTCAAGTACATGGTTACATGTTTTCATGGACAATATCTCGCAATTATAATGGCAACATCTGTAAATGCTGGTCAACTTTCTCAGTCAAAGGTGAAACTTAGGTGTATATTCTTTTTAAGACCCTAAAGCATCATTTAAAATTTGGAGTTTCCCATGCTACGACTTATTCCTGCTAGTTTCCTATTTAGCCTTCTAGGAAATAAAATCATATCTGTACCCAGGCTAGTTTAATTCCACTATGAAACTCCCAAATTGAACTAGTGGGGCGAACGTAGTTGGAGGGGAAAACAGTGCAACGACAACTCAGTCTGACGTCATCTATTAAGAAACAAAAACACATCTGACATCTGCAATTACGTTGTATCAAAGTATTTACCTAAAGCACAATTTATTTATCGATAGATTCAAATCTAACGGTACCTGAGATCTCTAGGGATTTCCCCAGTCCCTTTTGTGTAAAACCATGGCACCACAACTGGTGTAAAAATTGCAGAGGTAGTAAATACACTCAGTTGACACCATCAAGGCAGTGGAAAGTGTTCTATGCATAGGGGGGAAGTACCAATTTTACCCAAAACGGAACCCAAGACCCCTTAATGAACCCACGAAAATTAATAGCACGTAGAGAATACACACAAGAGTTTAAATACTCGGCAAATTTGGGGTTTGCTCTCATTCCGTCCCGCTTAGGGATGGAAAAGCGATGCTATTGGTATGCTCGTAGCCATTCGTTCGCGAACCCCTCGGAGGCAAATTACCAGGGCCAGTTTTAATTAACCTCCCCGGGGCCACGTCGAAACCGAGCGACAACCGATAAGTCAACGTGGGAAAGTTCGAGACAAAGCTAAAAAGTTATTTAGTAATAAATTCGAGCTATTAGCTAAAGGGGTCCGCTCCATTAGACACCGACGTTTATTAGCAAGGCGAACGGTCGACTGGAGCGCCTACGACCGCAATTAATGGATCCCCAGGCCCCCCGACGTCCCCCCGTAAGACGGATAACACCCGCTCTCCGCTTGTCAATGACGGAGGCGAAAAATTAGGACCTCCGCCTAATAGAGCGGAAAATTAGATTATATTACGGAAGGCGATATTTCCTGCGCAGGGTCGAAGGGGGAATTAAATCGTCTATGATGTTCTTTATTAATTAGTCGGAAACTTTCCTATATAACGTAGTTTTCTCGGCTTAATTTAGAAAAAAACAAGAGGAACAAATATTTGGAGGGTAAACACCAACATTATTCACTGCCACCAAAATTTCTCGCTCGTCTGTTATTCAATCAGTTATAAAATCAGTATATATATAAAATCAGCTATAAAATCAGTTAAAATAAAAAATTAAATAGTAAATAACGATTAGATAAAAAATCCCAACGCAATGACTGATAATTTGAGCTGGTCAAATTGCTTTCCTTCAATAAGCTACCTCGATTTTTTGGTGCAATAAATAATGTATCAAAGGGCAAATAATAGCTGCGTCTATGAAGCAGCCCAAATATTCTTTCCTTTAATCTTGACTTCAGAAGGAAAGTAGCTGCTAACTTCCTCTCCTCCATTATTTTGCCTCGTTTGATTAAATATAATTTGGTGAAAGTGCTCGAAGGTAAAGATAGCGTAAAGAACTAAAAATCACCGCGCACAATCTAAGAGTAGGACAAGCACAATCGATTCGATAATTCTTATTATAGGTTAAACTAGCTGGTAAAATGGTTCGTAGAGAAAATAGAGAGAGAGGGGGGGAAGCGTAGAGGGGCGTGTCTTTAAACACTAAAATGGGGTATTCTCCAACCTTCTGCATCGCCAACTCTTAGAGATTCAACCATTACACCACAACATTCCTAGAAAATCGAATCTGACCAATAAGAAACGCCTCCTCTCTGTTTTCCCCTAACAATTCAAGTTGGCTATTCTAGTTAATCATAACAACGAATGATTGGTTGCCTATCTTCAATCATAGCATTTTTAACCCTTCACAATAATTTTAGGATTGCGTGTTGACATTGAAGCCCTAAGTATAAAGGGATGACCCATCATATGTAGCAAGGGATGCAGCGCATTTCGTCCAAAATTAAATCGGATCAGTCCCCACCGAAAAAGAGTAGTTGCCAAGGCTCAATTGGACAGTGGATTAAAGCAAGAATGTAACAAAATGTTTCACTCTCAAGTTACAACACTAACTAACTTGACTTGCGTAGAAAATCTCATTCACTTACAAATAATTGTATTAAGTTGCCTACTTATGGGTAACTGCCATTCTTCTGGCAAGCAGCAAAGGCTGCTGCTGAAAAGCGACTTTTGTAATTCATGAACTAATTTAAAAGCAAAAAAAGAAGTTAGGTTATAAGCCGCCTTTGCCTGTAAGCCACAGAGAATTCTGAGTTAGTTATAGGTACGTTCCAGCATATTAATGTTTCGAAAAACTATCGATTTTCAGCGCGCAAGTAGAAACCTCCCGGCAATGAAACAACGCCGTATTAACTGCGAGAAATTCCCGACGGGAACAATCGTTACAGGAACTGTCGACGCTGCGAATGATGGATTAGAGGGGTCGAACAAAACGCAGCCCTTTCGAAAATATTGAATCTCCGATCAATGCTTCCGTTTTCCACTTTCATAGAGGATAGAGAGAAGGAAAGTACGAGCATCTTTACTATTTAATGTATTAACAAATGTAAGATGTAGGATTTCCAAAGGGAGAAAGAGAGACAGGGCGAGATGTATGGAAAACTTTACTTGTGTTGAATACTTAAATGGCCAAAATATGTTTTTTTTCTAATTCAATTTTCATTCAATTTCCACAACTGTAGTGTTTTTAGTCGGTTAAATTTAAAGATTTATTATTACCAAAATCCGTTATATGTACAACTAATATATCACCCTGTATATAGTAAAGTACATGTAAAGGAATAAACTGCCATCGAAACAATACAGCTGCCAGGCGAGATTTTAATAGGAAAACGTAAAATAACTAAGGGTAGAACAAGAAGTGGAACGCAGGTGGCTTGTTAAGGTTGAAAAGAAACACCGAAGCGGAGGGGAAATTGTTAGAAAATCAATCATTTCGTTCACAACCTGAAGAGGAGGAGAATACTTTAGACTTAGAGAGGGTTAGTTGAGATAAATAATTTCCTCAATATTGCTAGTCTGAGCAATAATTAATAATAATAATAGTCTTTTTCTAGTACATACCTAATGTTGACCGTATGGTGTTGAATCATTTTCTTCGCTCATTACTTTTCTTATTATATCTTAAAACTTTTGTCCAAATTTCTTGTTTTCGTTTGCATTCTGCTCATGTCTTTGTTGTAATGGTCACATGTAAACATTTCAAAAAATTATTTATAGCTTATTACTATCTTGTATTTTGTAAGAATTTGGATTTACTGGCTGATTTGTTGCACCTGCTATATCCATCCACTGTGTAGATACATCTTCACCATTTGTCATGCTTCAGCTTGAACAATTTCTAGCTATTAAATATCATTCTTTACTTTTTCATTTTTTCATTTGAACTCTTTATATAGTGGCTCGTTTCCGATAGCGCATTTTCCTCATGGAAGATCTATTTATTGCTTCCGAATATCCCCGGAAAATCCGCCAATTTTCCGACCTTTGCGGTTTCAGATCGCGCATTTTCCGACCACATCGTTTCCTTGGAAACCCAGCTGATCGATTTCAAACGCTGCCAATAAAGGTATAAACCATATAACTTAAAGAGAGTAAAATAAGCTCAATTAACTAAGAAACTTTCCTACATCCTAGAGAAGTTTTCGTAAATATTCACCTACAATTGTTTTATCTTTATTTCTCAGCAATTAGCGCCTCGGCGGTGATCCCCTCGCTCGATTGTAACTCACGAATCCTGCATAGAAAAGTCGCTCGTGCTTATCCCCCGGGACTTCTCTTTCTCCTCTCTTTCCCAGATTGATGCATTTTAATGCCCCGCACCCGAGAGAAAAATCTTAAGTGAGCCCCGCGCTTATCCCTCCCCTAATGGGCTACTTATCGGGACCGTTTAACAAATTTCTCCCTTCCTTCCTCTCTCTTTATATATCTTTCCCTTCACCACACCTCCGATGAATATCCTCGCGACTCGACTGAATTAAAACCGACGCGACGTTAATCCCGAAAGTTCGGACAATACGATTGTGCAGACGGCCGTCTGGCTAGATTATACGCTCTAACGTCCATAAAATCCCGTTAAAATCTGGAAAGAAGAGCGTAGTTCTCTAGGAAGTTGCGACGCTGCGTCGGACACCGGTAGAATTACTGCGAAACTAAGCCCAGGGACTAATTAATTTGTTCTTAATTCTTGCATTCTGCTTCAACATTTAAATACTAGTAGCATAAGTGGTAGAAAGTTACCATGCTTGTCAAAGCTTGGATGAAGAGATGAAATGCTGCCTGAATTCTTGTCATTTTGTCATTTTTGGTATTTCAAATTGTATCTCGTATGCTCCGAACTATATAATTAGAATTATCGTAGTTATTCGAGGCCCACTCGGGACGCTCGACCGGAAGCAATTTCCCCATTCAAACTGAACGTGCTTTTACCGGCTTCCATAATCCGCCTTATGTCAGAGGACCATAATCGAATTATACGTGGACGGATCAGTTTCAATTTACACAGGAGTTATCGGCTGCAAGGCACAATACCGACATGGGGCCTAATAACTTTACTTAGCTGCAATCGAATATAAGGAAATACACAGTGGGGTTGTTTGAAATAATTTGGATCCTCTATAGGGTATGTGAGTAGTGATATTTAAGATAGCTTCATGATTATTTTTGAGTGGAAATGGACAAGTGTGCATATAAAACAACAAGAAATATGCACATCTCTAAAAAATTGGCAAATATATAAAAAATAAAATATTGTGTTTCCTGTAATTTAATAAATTACAAGATAATTTTTTTATGAAAACAAAGGGAAAGTATGAAGTGATGTTCTTAGATTTTATTCAGTTTTGTCGTTGAAATCAACCTATATACACACTATGAAAATATAAGGAAAGTTGTGAATATATCTACATTTACAAAATTTAATAAAACGGTATACAACTTATCGCGAGTGTATGAAAATGTAATACAAAACGCTTTTAAACCTTCTAGTCAACTTGTATGCAGTGACAAACTTCCATAAGGAACGAATAGAAGCAGTTTTATGAAAATTTATGCAAAGCAATGGTTGCTTCATGTACACTAGTGAAAAATTGAACAAAATAAATTTAAAGGCAATTTCAGAAAAATGTTTTCCATTTAATGTTCCAGAAAAATCTACCTTATGGAAAAGCTATGGTTCAAACAAGGAAACCAGTCGGATTCACGAAAAGGCAGAGCAACGAAATGGCGGAACTGGCGAATTCGTCAAAAGTGTCCACCTTTAGGTACGTGACTTAGTTGCAGGTGGCGGACGATTGCTCATTTTGTGTTTTTCCTGTGCGTGTGTGTAATGGTAATTTAAATTTAACCAATTCAATGTATAACACTACTTAAAAGAACCTATTAATACTGCGACTTACTCGACCTTTTTAAGAATTATTCCCATAAGAGAATAATGATGATCAATTCTCTCTAGAAAAATTAATTTTAGTCCATATTGGCGTTTTTCTGTGTTTAACTAAAATTAACGTTTTGTATGACAATATGGCTAGATGCTGCCTTCGCATAGTTTAACCATAGGCTTATTAATAGGTAGACTGCTTGTCAACAACCTTCCCCGTTTTCCCTATGTATGAGAGGGAGAGGGGGAGAAATGATGTAAGGATCATTAGGCTCTCTTTGTAATGGGGGAAACATAGATACGTTCTCTCTAGTTAGACGTGGGGAGAATGGAGAATGGATTATGGAGAGTCCCAAAAAATAAGTTATTACCGGCCCTGCTTTCTACAGTCACTAAAGGAGTGGTGACTTTTCATAGAACTGACTTGGATTTAAAAGGAAATTCAGTGAATAATGCATAGTAGGATACGGCGATGCGATCATGCTGAAGAGTATGATGTTCCGCTCACAATGGATTGAGACCCTTTTTGTGATCCACGATCTTTTTTAAATGGACATTTTGTTTATTTCCATAATGAATTTGTGAAATGGTGACTTCTAGACATTCTGAAATTCAGATATCACAAGAAAATTTATTTACAAGGAAAAAGCTGTTTACAATTGCGACCAAGATTCGAAACCAGAGTATAAGAAAAATAATGACAGTTTAATACTTAGAAGAGAACAAATCATGACAGCCGTTGAAAAACCTTCGCGTCGAGTAAATTTTCTTTCGATTGAATTACATCGAGTCTAACCAAATTCCTTGTGAAAACAAACAAAAAGAGAAAACGTTTTATGCTAGCCTGAAGTGGGGTGCCTATAGGTCAGAGGTACTAAAAAATACAAACGAAAAAGGGAGAAAAAGGTTTCGGGCGGGTCGGAGAGCATCTTCGGGGCGGTAGGTTCTCCTCGGTCTCTTCGCCGACGGACTAAATTCTCAGGCCGGCCATTGTTGTTTTGTTGAGGAATGTGGAAATCTCGTAGTCTTGACATTTCACTTCAGGCCCGAAGACGAGAACTTTAAATATGAACCATTCCGTACAATTCAATGCCTTGAGTGGTATTATTCACTGGGGTACTTGTTTCGGGTCGGTCCATATCCATAATCTCAAATGTAATATTTTTCAGGTAATAATTTTCCACAGTTCGTAACTTCTGACCCGTAGATTGTTAATAGAGACGCCTTGTACACGACGCAAGCTCCTACAATTCCCTCAACCTGCTCGCTTAGCACTTGCCTATTGTGCAAACCCTCGAACTCCTTAATAGGCGAAATTAAGACGTTCCTACGATTCGACCGGCCTCGCCTCCGCTCCCCCCGGATCGTTCGTCCTCGAAGTTTCGAAATTACATTGTAAAGGTTATCGTGGAAGGCGCGGAATTTTATTCCCGAGAGCGAGTGAGGAGAGAAGGAGACCCACGGGACGGTTTTATTCACGCGTCCGCCGCGTAATCGAATCTTCCGCCGCTTCCGGGAGGGAAACGTTACACCTTCAAGGAGTTGGGATAAGAGAGACGGAAAACTGCGAAGAGTGGAGGAAATTTAGGATTCACGCAAGCTTCAAATCGGCTCATTTCGCTTTCGTGTCCGACCTGCCTGGGTAAATATTGCGATTTAATTTATTCGGACAATTAGTTACTTACCGTTAATTAATCATTAATTTTAATTAAATTAATGGAAGTGTATGTTTGGTTTGGTGTATTGTTCCGTACTTTTAACCCTCGAACTGCCTTCACTAAATAATTAGCAGATTGCCCTTTCAAAAAGTACTTGTCGAGTAAAGTCCAGAAGTAAGGACACTTCAAACTTTAAAGGAATCAAGCATTAGACACCAGAAATATGGAAAGTATGCAATATAAATAGCTACTTTCTAATCCTTCTTCTTATCCCTTCTACTATTTTCAGAGAACGAATCAGTAAGCTGATTTCAACTTTTCCTATGGTTTTCTCCTGCGTCCAGATCCTCTTCTTCCATCCACCTTTCCCTGTACGATTAGCTGCGCTTTTGGTTGCGCATAACGTGGCCGAAGTATTCCAGCTTCCTCCCTTTCACGTTATAGAGGAATTCTTGGTCTGGTTTCTTTACGCGCAATACCTCTTCCTGCAGAACTTTGTCTTGCCATGCGGTGGTGACAGATGTGCGCAGCTTCCACTTTCTTTGTGTAAATTTAATGAGTAATGGGCGTAAGGTCCAGTTAAAAAACAAAAAAATTACATACTTTATACCGAGCGCATTCAAAAAATACGTTTTCACCCTATACAAAAGCAGAGTGTTCATGTAACGTACCGTTTAACCTTCCCCCGTATATTTGGCAAGGAGAAATGTTGTTAGTCGCTACAATACATGCCTATTAGTATCGAGAATCAGACAGGTCCAATACGTCCATTAAATTTGAGCGCAGAGCACGTGTTCATTGTCAATCGTCACTAGAGTTCAGTGGCGTAAGGTAAGTTACAATTATTATTTTAAAATGACTTTTTGGAGACCTTTCGGCGTGGACGAAATTAATAATGGCAATGATATAGACATTATACCCAATACAAATAATGCTACAGAAACAAATGAGGCACAAATTTGGAATTTCCTCATAAAATTTCGTTAACAAAATGAGTAACAATCTTAAATATGGCGCGCCTATGGAGCGGCTTCTTGGTCTTTGTGTGTCGTTAACATGGCTACTAAATTTTATTCTTTTCCTTTTCAGCTGGACCAATTCAGACTGGATGGACCTTACATGGATCGTTGCCGGTAATAACTTTCGCTATTAGCTCGTGCCACAAACGTCCGAAATCTATACCTATTTTCATTACAATTTCCCAACGAATTTTCGACCCGACGGGACAAACAAGGCCTTTATTGCGTTTCAAATTGAATTCACGTGTACCGACTGCGGCTAGGAATGTCGCTGATATTATTTTTTCCAGTTTCCAGAGCCGTTGGTTCCGCGTACGCGTTTGAAATCGAATTAGGTGCACGGCACAGTATCATCCAATAGACAATACCGCGGCTCCTGCGAACACTGGAAAATTGAAAATCACGCAGGAAACATACAAAACTTCGAGTAGTACGTATTGATTAATTAATCCTAATTGCTTACGACGCGTGAAATTATAACACTGGATTTTCAACCTATCCACTTTTTACTTTCCAGATTTAATCTCCCAAGGGAACACTTAAACATCGATTTAGAATCCCCGAGTCGCGGCAGCTGAAACGTTGCACGTCATCGGAACCTGTTCGCGTCCCGAGGGCGGGACGGGGGCCTTTAATTATCAAATATGATCCAAAAGGCAGAACACATTTTTGATTAACGAGCGCATTCACATCTGACAGCTCATTCATGCGGATCTTCTTCGAGAGTCGGTTTTCATTCATCAGCGACTCCATTTATCATTTAGGACTAGTTAGGGAAGCGGGAGGGGGATCGATAGCACAAGTTCTAGCAGTAATAGTACTAAAAAAAGGGAAATTCTGAATGTGGAGATATGGAAGTTCTTAGGAATTTACGTTGTGGATTTAGACGCTTATTTGTAGCGAAATTTATTTGAAAATTGAAGATTTTTTTGTGAACTTTTCTATATTGTACCCACCGCCCGTTTATCGGGATAATTGCTAGGCCGCCAGTTTTGTTACGTGGAAAACAGTTAAAGATGAGAGTAGAATAAAATCTGTGCGTCGTTTCGTGCATGCTCGTTACAATTTGGGGGCTCATCCGAGATGTGGTGGCCCGGTATAGCAAACGGAAACCGCAACGTTTTCCCGGGCAATTTTTCTGTTACATCTTAACAAATGTTACACCTAGAAAAAATTTAAATACTGCGTCATTTCGATTCTCAAAATGTGTATAATAAGCAAATGAGGAAATGCCCAAAATAGAATGTAGCCAAGTACCTTTTATTAAGTAAGGGATAAAAAGCTCCAAATTCAGCCATTATTTTTGAACCAGTCTCGTGAAATTTCACTTTTCAATAAATAAATCCCTTCTGGACCAATTCAGATACTAATGACGTAGAATCTATATAAAAATAAATTACTATAAAATTTACAGTTATTAGTCTAACTGTCAATTTAATTCTGGCATTGATTAGAAATACAGTAATTTCTAATTTTCAGTTGCTATCTGAAAAATTAGAAATTCCCCCTTATTTGTGTGCTGAAAATCGAGGAAAAAGAGGGATGAAAGAAAATTCAAACCTAAAACACCTTTGTGATCCATTTTTAGCACAGTTAAAAATAACATCCTGTAATTTAATTTTGATCCGACAATCAGTCAACTACGTCATCATGAGACACAATACCGGGTGAAATAAATACAAAAAAATCCGGATAAAAAGCGCGCACGTCTCCAAAAAGCGATATACATTATGTACGTGCCGCCGTACGTTCTCCGACATGTTTTATGTGGCATTACATGCCGAAAGCGACACGTGTGAAATGATTTATGTCAAATCACGGCTTTATGGTAACGCGAACGAGCAGATTCTCATGAAATATGGTGTTTCCTCTGTGCATGCCTTATTACTAAAGCAACGTGAATGCTATTAGTTCCAACTGCGCATGCTGAAATGAAGTAATCAAATAAGGTTCATATATTGACTTGAACTACCTTGATTAAAAGCTGTTTTGCCTTTATTTCCTTCGGTTTTGTTTTGGGGCGCCGACGAGTTCCTCCCTGATGAATTATCATATAATCATTATAATTTGTCGCAGTTACTGGATATAAAATGACAATGGAATATTTACATATTTTTTTGGAACATATGGAGAATTGTACATTAATTTAAAAATCATATACCTACATATGACAATATACAGGATGTGGCATCATAAGTTCCTGTTTTTCAAAACGCAATGAAACCCGATTTAATTAGAATTTTTTTGTTTTACAATATAGGTCCATATGTAAAGTTTTCTTTCACGCAGCTTTAAAAATCATGTCAGGTAGTTGACCCCCCATTGTCCATATATTGAATAAGTCTATTTCTGGTGTTTGTCATAACCCTTTTCAGCATGGCAGCGGGTATAATGGCAATTTTAGCCCGAATATTGGCCTTGAGGTCTTCTAACATCCATGGATGGTTGACACAGACGCGGGATTTCCAAAAATCCCACACAAAAAATCTCAAGGGGCCAAATCGGGGGAGCGGGCCTTGCCATTGCAAATCATGCTTTGTTAAATTGAGACGCCTCGGGAATTACCCAATTCTTCAAATCGAGGGAAAAAATTCTTCCAACATGTTCATACACCGGTCAAAATTGACTGACTTTGTTACCGCATTTTCTTTAAAAAAGCCGGGGACCAATATTCCCATCTGATGAGACACCACACTATACTTTTAGGTGAACGCAGAGGTCTTTGATACAATTCAAGGGGTTAGTGTCAGCCCGGTAACGTATGGACCGATTTCCGATCTGGGACGGGGCCTACCGGGGCTACATTGGACCGATTTTGAAAGGCACGCTGGGTTGCGATCTATTCGAAAAGTACGCCTCGACGTTAAACGCACGCTGCTCACTGTTCCAACGCATCATGGCAAATAACAGGGTGGGGAACAAAACTTTAGACGTATGCCTGTCGAATAAGGCTATCCTCCGCCCACTACGACCTCTACAGCCTGAATGTCACGTATTTCAAGAAAGGAAGTTATGATGCCGCACCCTGTACAAAATTCTCTATTCACTACTTGCAGCAGAAAATTAAACGTGCTCTGTATTCTTAAATTAACTGTCCTCTCATTCCTTTGATTTTAATAAACATCTTTCTTTGAAAATAAATGATATATCTTTGCAATCATAATGACCAAAATAATCTCGCACAAAAGTACCCACTAATTTAGGGATTAGTACAACTTAGGGCAATTCGATAATCCCTTTAATCCCTGGTTTGTAGCTTGGGGGTCAACAAATTTCTGACCGCCGGGAGGAACTCGTCCGCTCCCTTAATTTGAGAAACAGCTTAAGGAACTAATAACACAATTGAATGGGTTATTAAGCTCTTGTAAACAACTTAAGTCATATTAAAAATTATCGATGAACATTCCTGGTAGGAGCCATTCCACACAGGCCGTGCCAATGCTCTATTAGCCAAAGCTTTAGCAAAGTCAAGAGATTAGATTATACTTTGGATTTAGGATTTCTCGCGCTGCTGATAAGAAGTTTTAAATTTTACGGCATTTCATGTTGCTCGGTTAACGGTAAATATCGGCAGTAAAATTCAGCTTAGACTGAGACTTTCTAGCGACGAAATGGACCCCACGTGTTCGGCGTGATAAGCTCGTAATATATAGGGAGTTCATGTCCCGGCATAAAGGTATCATCAGGGTTGTTACACCGTCTTTATGTTCGTGTATTCCGCCAGTTACTCCGAGAAGAAATAAGAATTTATTTTTCAGATAGCATCGATATTGCATTTGTCCAAATTTTGGGACTTCGGTATATTTTTCGCTTAAATCGACGAAAACATTGTGACGATTATATATTGCAACGATATACCCTCTATACATATTGAAGTAAATTCTGGTCCTAATAGCCCTATTATTGGTTATCGAGTATTTTAATCCTTGTTGCGCGATACACCTTCAAATTTTGCTTCGAAAAAATAAATTCCAGGGAAAATGCAAATTGGCTTCCGGCCTAACGAATAAATCCCGCGGGGGCGATTCCGTTCACGTGCACTCTCTCTTTCTGGCCCTCGTGATACCATAAGTTACCTGGATGACTTTCTGGAATGTCCTGGATAATCGCGTCCTGATTGTCCCCCGGATAATTAAATTACCCCGTCTGGACGGTTGTCATTATGGCCGGTCATTAGGTTGTGATTAATGCGGAATCCGCATGGACGTGATGCCGTCATATGGCCGGCAAGTGAGTTCGGCATTAATTATTATCGTTAATATTAAAGCAAAGGGCGGCTTACTTAACTATGTATGGCATCGCAGAGGAAATAACTGAGAGGAATTGTATTCTAAGAATAAATAGGAGCACAACTGTAGCTGTGAAAGCATTAGAACGAGTGATTTATAAAGAATAACCATAACCAGTTTATTTCTTGAGCAATTATAATCAAAAATGCCCTTTTTCCAAACTTCTACAAATTTATATTAGTTTTATACGAGTGAAATGAAAGGATTTGAACACGGGAGAGTCGGGAACAAAATTGTAATATTTCTAAAATGACTGAAGATGGCACTTTTAGGTTTGTCATCAAGATCCTTTAAGGTATTTTGCTGTATTATCCTATAAAAAATTTTAAATAAAAATACACATTGCGAATTTAAATTACGAAATTTGAAGAAATGACACTGCGCAGCATAACCCCACGGGCGCAACCAAGGGTGCGCATAGGTATAATTTTCATGCGCATTGGAAAAGGGAAAAATACCCACAATTTATTGAACGTAAATATATCCTTATTCATTTAAAAATACATTAAGCTGTGATTAACATCGCTTTAATATCCTTAAATAATTTTGAAAAGAAATTTTAATCAAAATGTCAATAATAAATTAAACAATTGACATGTTCAACCAAAGTTCCTTTTCCTTATCCAAATGTAAATAAAAGACACTGCACAGAATAACCTTACGTGCGCGACCAATGGTGTGCATAGGTATAGGCCTCATACGTATTGAAAAGGAGAAAAATGCACACACTTTATTGAACAAAAATATTCATTTAAAAATACACCAACCTGTGGTTTAACACGTATAGTTCACCGCTAGTTAAATGGTGTGCCTTTATGAATTGCTTCAGGGACTTGCCTCGTTTTAATCCCCTCAAATTAGTCAAAATTTCAATAATAAATTAAATAATTGACATGTTCAACCAAATTTTTCACAGGTTGTCACAATAAATTTTTGTAAACATTGGATCTGTAATTTTTTTTGGTTGAATTCGTATTTTTTAGCCAACATGGTCGTCGCTGAGTCTGTTTTCTTATAAAATGGTGACTCGACAGGCGTTCAAAGATGGCGGTATTTTCACTAGACGGGATAACAAGTGAAATGTTGCAAAATCCATTGCACGTTTTGCGTAGCTTTTTTAAGCATTGAAAAACTCATGTCATAAAAGGTGTTTGATTGATTTTGAATTAATTTTTGCAGTTACAATAGCAATAAACGTCCATTTTTAATGGTTCCTTAATAATTTTCTTTTATTTTTTAGCCGATTTTAATCCACCTACTCTTCAATCGCCGATTCGATGAAGGTCTGTACTTTCCATTACTGTAGGTAAACGGTTACGACCGCTAAAGTTTGAAACTAACACTATCGAATGAAACCTACCCCCCTCCCACTCGAGCACATTCGTTCGTTAATTAAATTTAGTGCAGCGTCCCGACGCCCCCGCAGAGGCTTCCGCTAACAGGATCAGAGAGCCCGGAAGAAGGATAAGAAGCCCGGGAGGACCGTCCCCCTTCGCCAGTCAGCTCACGGATTTATCGACGTCAGGGGCATACCGGACCCGACCTACGCAAAAAACCTGGCGGAATTTGCATCTTACACTCCATCGTCGTGGGCGAACGAGCGTTTTTCCCCGCCGAGGAGCCCCACGGGACCCCCATTGTGCCTTCGAGAAACTTCTGGTAAGTGGCGGTCGTCGTAGGTTCGATGGGGGACGATTCGGGACGTTCGGTTACAAGAAGCCACAATTAATTCTAGCGTTAGGCAGGGTATATTAGAGAGGGAGCGCGCGCGCTTCTGGGGTAAGGATGGAGTGTAAATCGCTGATGTTATCACCGGAGTTTGTGTCTCAAAGTTGCGATCGATTCGGGTCGACTATTGTGCCGTTAGTAGTTCGGCCGAACATAAACGAACTTTTTTCTGATTAAGTGAAATTGAAAAAAAGGAAGTGTTTGGGCAAGAAGTTGTGCAGGATATGCAATTATTTCTTTTCATAATTTGTATTAAGCATTATTAGTTTATACTTCATAATGATATAATTGATTTATATTTATAACAATTACATAGCAAAGTACAATTTTTGTGCAAATACTTTACTGATGCTCTCCTCCTTAAACGATGCCCCTGGCTCTGATATCATTACCAGATTATTTTTGGTAGATAAGATTTAATAGCAGACGGACCAAAAAACTTTGTTTAAAATGGATCAACGATGATAAAAACCCAAAATCTAGACAAATCTGAATACTTGCGTTTTTTAAACAATAAATTTTTTTAAAAAAATAGGTCGTTTTTTGGTTTTTTCGCCATAGCGTGAAAATTACTGACGGAAATGCAATACGTTGTAGAGACGATTTGTAGTGAATTGAAAGACCTTCAAGAAGCAAGTCGGAGCATTTTTCACCGAGAAAACTTGGAAAAACCGTTAAAATGGACACTTTTTCAAAAATTCACAGTTTTACCCAGTTTAAAGCTGAACCGCTAATTTTGCGTGAAGTGTTAGGTTATACTGTCTACTTTTAGCATGCAAAAGTTGGATGTTGTCGGACGAATAGTTTCTCCACAGTTACGTTATTGACAATATACACCGAAATCTTGCAAAATTCGGCTTTTTGACTAAGATAGTCAGATTTTAATTTTTTAAACTGTTTTTGAAAGAGGACAATAAAACCTGCAACTTGGCTATCTTCTATTTTCATATACGCTTGGAAGAAAGTGGGAAAAATGGTCCCAAACTTTGCTCGAAACACGCAATTTCGCATTTCGAGCTGAGTGACAGGCGCAAGTATATTGTTTTATGCTGCTTGTTTGGAGCAATGTTCGAGGCCATTTTTCGCACTTTTCTCCAAACGTATATGAAAATCCACGATAGCCAGGTTGTAGCTTTTGAAGTCCTCTTTCAAAAACCGTTTGAAAAACTAAAATCGTCCCATCTCAGTTAATACGCCGAATTTTACAAGATTTCGATGTATATTATTAATAACGTAATTGTGCAAAAATTATTCAACTGACAGCATCCAACTTTTGCTTGCTCAAAGTAGATATAATAACCTAATATTTCATGGAAAATTAGCGCTGCAGCTCTAAACTGGGTAAATCTGTGAATTTTTGAAAAAGGGTCCATTTTAACGGTTTTTCCAAATTTTCTCGTAGAAAATGCTCCGACATCTTTTAGAAACGCTCATTTTGAAGGCTAATTCTCTACAAATCGTCTATAAGTTTCATGATACGGTGAAAAAACTAAAAACCGACCTATGTTTTTCAATTTTTATTATTTAAGCCAAACGCAAAATCTCAGATTTCTCTAAATTTTGAGTTTTTACCATCTTTTTATCCATTTCAAACAAGGTTCTTTGCTCCTTCTGCTGTTAAATTTCACCCACCAAAACAGCTTCTTTCGCTCTATAAACTGCGCTAAACGTTATTTGGTCGCGAGACGACAAAAGCCCCCTAATCCCCGAGAAATATTTTCCGGCACTTTTACGCTACCCCCGAATTCCCTAGCAAATGATTAATCGCGCAGCAACGTAAATATTGTTTACGCGGGAATTCATGCCGACCGTTAAATACCTCCCTCGCCGTGGAATGAATTATACAATCTGAAAAGTTCCGCTCGGGGGGTAATTAATGGCGCCCGGGGGACGCAGTAGGGCGTTCGTTTTTCGATTGAATCGATATCGATACTCTGACGTGATTATTTCAACTTCAACAAGGAAGTGTATCTGTGCCCTGTAATAAAAGCTACTACGACTGATTGGAAACAGGAGTGCAAACGAAGTACCTGGTCTCCAAATCTGAATTATTTTTCATTAAAAATTTACCCCTCAGGTTCTCCTAAAATTTTCTGATTTTTTCCAAACCTTTCGAGCTCACTGAATCCCCACTAACCTTTTTTAGACACTTTACAGTTTTTGAAACATTTTAAAGTCTATTTGAGTATAGTAGAATAGGTAGAAAATTGAATTTCCTATTCAAATTGTTATGCGAAATAACTATTTCATAAAATACACAAAAATTGTAAAGCTTTCCTCCAGGACTTCCAGCTTTTTTGACCTTTTGCCACGTTGAGCATACTCAAGACGACCTTTAAGTTATACTCCAGGTAATAAAAAAATTTTTAATGTAATGAACTTTAGAGGCACACAGGGCAACACCTGGCGAGAAGAGAGTTAAATTCAGGTCGCGAATCAAACAAATAGCGACATCTTAGAGCGAGAGACTTAAAGTGCGTTATTGCAGATGAATTGCATTATGAAAAAGTATAGTGTCAAGGAAAAAAATTGAGGTATTACTTATATCCCTTAGGTGACATTGCAAAAAGTCTCGTGATTCAATGGAATATCGTACGATTCACCAAAAACTGAGGTCCCACCGAGATTCGAACTCGGATCGCTGGATTCAAAGTCCAGAGTGCTAACCATTACACCATGGAACCGTGTTACACGACTCCCTCGAACGTGCATATCAAGCAAAACCTTGCGATAGTACGTAAGAAACATCCGATTTACATGGAGATTACTCAAGTTCGGCAAAAGGGGAGTTCAAAATATCATGACATGACCTACAAAAATTATACAATTTCAGGCTAAATCAAAGCAAAACTTGTTTCCGCCCGGGATCGAACCGGGGACCTTCCGCGTGTTAGGCGGATGTGATAACCACTACACCACGGAAACACTTGCCCTTTATGTTGTTGTACATACATTCAAATTATTGTATATATACAGCATTCACATTATAATCACTAAAACGACCTAGAAAACCAAATCCCTAGACACTAACTTCGAACTATAAGTAAAACAGTGATCATCCTTAACTGCTGTTAGAAAATCTAATGACCCAGGCTATTGACAATTATAGTTTCATACGTTCAATTGTCCTGTAAACAAGTTTCTAACTTTCTAAAGCACTAGTTCGATAGGAAATTCAATCTCAATCAAAAAAGTTCCTTACCAACTTTAACTAAAAATCCATAGTTTTTGAGTTATAGCCGGAAACCCAAAAAGTAACCAAACTTTCTCAAAAACGCACCCCAAATTGAATTGCCCTCCGCGGTTTTACCTCCTTTATAGACCAATTCAACACATGAAACGATAAAATTGCTTGAACATCTTAGTTCGTTTTACTCCTACTTTCTTGACGTAGTCGATAACCTAAACTGATTTTTCGAAGTACATACCTGGTAATTATAATTAATCTTAATAAATGCCCTGCTTTTTTCTAAACTATCCAGTTTTAAATCTAAGTGTTGCTGTTGGCAAGAAATATAAAGAGGCCCTTGAAACTGTGCATGCTAGAATTAGGCCAAAGTTCAAACGAAATGATCATTAAATTTTCTGGAAAATTCAATTAACATCTCTGTGATTTCATAATTAACACGTTTTAGGGATTTTTTTGAAAATTTTACAACAAACACCCAAGTACTTGGACCTATAACACATACTTCCGTGCATACAAATACATACAACCTTCAATATCAGGCGAATCTAAGGTAAAACCATCCCCAAATTCAGAAGAATCATTGGATACCTGAACTGAAGTGGTGAGAAAAATATTCTATCATTTTGTTCCATTGAATCGTCTAATATCTATTCAATTTTGTTGTTGAAGGTGTTGGTTCAATTTAAGTACTGTACCGTAGAGACTTCTGGGTCAGGAGAAAGTCTCCTCGTTTTAGTAGCTACCATCTTAGCTGATTATTCCACGCAATCAAGTGAAAAGAGTGTATTGAAAACTAACTGCAGTCAGAGAGTTCTAACAAGGCGCGGGGCTAGTTGGCCCGAAAACAACATGTAAACAATTAATTAGGCTAGGCTTTCCCAAGTCACCACCACCTTTAAAAACAAACATTCTGTTTTAACCGTACCTTTACCTTTCCAGAGATGTCAACTCAGTGATGAAACCGAAGCAGAAGGACGGCAAGAGCAGCCTGAACCTCCTCAAGGCTCAGAACAAGCCTAGGGTCGCCACGAAGCTCCAGGACTCTGAGGAGGAGCGAGGCTTCGCCGGATGGCTCCGTTCTGAGGAAGGAATAGAAAATTTGAAACTTTTTGTTTTCGGGAACACCATACTGGTGTTCGTGGTGCTGTCTTGGCCGCAGATCAAAGAAGCTTTGGATTCTTGTTACTACATGTATGTCGAGTACACCCAGAGGGGTTAATGGACAAAATCTGTTAATTGAGGAATGCTCGGTGTGCTCTTGAGAGGTTTCCTAACTTTAGCGTTTATGTTTTGGTACAGTTTGGGCGTCTGGAATGTGGTCGATAACTTTTTTAATGAGAGGTTCAGAAGGTACCTGCAGGAGGAATTCGAGAAAAATCCTTATATGAAGGCGGATGTCATGGGTGGACTTAACGAGGGTAATCATGAGGATACCTATGGCGTTGCGGCCTCCTGCGGTATCAACGATTATATATATCAAATATTTTTTAATTTGTGATGCACATCAGTAAAGTTAAACAGCGAAAAAACCCAATGGGTTATTGTAAAAATATTTGGAACTTCCTCCAGTTTTGTACCATGTATTTAAATAAAATATGACGAACAAGCCCCCTTTGCATTTTTACTTTTTCTTCTCGTCTCGAATCGTCTTCTATCATGTGGTACCAGGATTGTTAAAAACGAAAAATGTAACTTTTAAGGGCTCATTTTTTGGTGTTTACCATTGGTGACAAACCATTAGTGAAACTTTTTTAAATATCCTGTATATGATTCAAACCCAAATGCCAGCCAAAAATTCGGAATAGTTTGTTATAAATGAACGCCCAAAACAAAACATAAGAAACACAAACAAAAACGCCCAAAAAGTGCCCTTTTTTGGTTTTTTGTTTATATCATTGAAAGTATTGAGTAAATTGGAAATCTCCATTAATTGGCCTATAAATGACCCACAAATTTTCAAATTTCACTCGTGTTTATTAATTAAGAAACACATTAACAACTTTTGAATTGCCCCTATCTCCCTCTCGCTCATGGAGAGCCGTCGTTTTTATGTTCCTCGTACAGCAGCGCTCGTACCAAGAGAACATTAATGGCAGGAGGTAAGACAATTGATCGTTGACGAAACGGTCGAAGTTCCAACGGTTGCCTAAACAATCCTTGACGAATCGACCTTCGTTCAATTAGTCGCCATTACGTCCAGAACCTGTCTGGTAGATGACGCTCGAACAACAGGCATCAAAGCAAACAATCGATGGTAACCATCAAAGACTCGAAACGCGGAGTTGAAAAGGTGGGGCTCATGGTAAATCTTCAACCGTATCAGATTTTAAGAGAAGAAGTAACCTGCAAGGTGTATTAAACAATCTCACCCCTTGTGTATATGCAACCAGATATACTGCGCCATCACTGCTCCAATAATTTTGGATTAAAATACACCAAATTGGTAAAAAAGGTGATTTATCGGCACCTCATACGTTTCGTAATATATTTCTCAAACCTGAAGTGTTATAGCCCCAAATAAATAGGTTTTAATGCCCTGTAAATCGGGTGGCGTGTACCTAGAGAACGAAAATGAAAGGTCTCATAAAGTTAAAGTTTTATCAGAAGATTCAGTTTGACTCAATTTTCGGACAATTTTGTCAATTTACGATTTTTGGTCAATATAATTTGTTTGATTTAAATCGCCCTCTACTAAGCACGCTTCCAACTAACAACTGCTCTACATTTTCACGATGAGGTTTTGACGTATCATAAGTAACAATGTGTCAAAGACGAATACGTTCATACGGTGTTTTCCGGTCTACGTACGGAGATCCGTTTTTGACGATTCGTCATAAACGAATCGATCTTCACTTGGGGTCTTAAACTACCTCATACACGAAGTTTAATATCAAGACTTCTTTCAAGAACGCGATTTCCAGGAACGATTCGCGATTCCGTACGAGAGTTAACCTCGTCCTAAAAGTTCAATTTTCTACTTTTCGTTTGGATATTACTCCCTTGAGGGCGCTGAAGTAATATCCGTGTCTTGGGTAGTTGTCTACAATTAGTTTGGTTACTACTCTCATGAGGGCGCTAAACCGAATTTTAGTATGGATGATTACATTGACTAAATTTAGATAATATACGAAAACATAGTCGACATAATAGTCAATTTGACGATTATTGTGTCCTCAGTAGGATTTGAAATCTATCAGACCATTAAAGCAGATGTTACAATACCCCTGTATACACATAACTTGCAAGTTATTGACATTTTCCCTATCATAGGTCATATCCCGCTACTCCTGTTATCCTGATATGAAGCCACGAATTTTGAACGCGTCGTCGTCGTTAAACAACTAAACAGGGAGTTATCTACAATGTACGAGGGGACGGGCATCCTATACCTGACCAAAGTGTTTACTTCCCACTAAACACTGCATATTTCTATCATAGTTACTCAGTTACCCAAAATCTGTTGCGATTGGCGATTAAATACGGGAGTTATACTAAATAAAACGTCGTTTAAGAAACACAAATTTATATAAAAAGTGCCCGAACTCTATTCTACGATATTTATGAACCTATGGTCCGCTTTGAGCGACCTCCTCGGTATTTTCCTGACTTTTCTTCTGCTCTAGCTCCTTCAATTGTTCTAACGTCAACAGAGACACACCCAGCTGATCTTCCCTGGTGAAAGGCTGAGCCATTTGCCTCAACCATCTTTTAGCCAGCTAAGAATATATACAGAATACAAAATCGGGAAAAGGAAGTAATGTATAAGAAGTACTATAGTTGACATCAAACCAACCATTCCTTAATTGTTTATTTCGAAGGCATTATATTATAAGAGGGGCCTTATATGTTCAGTACTGTGATCTGAATTGATAAAATATTGAACGTGTAGTGCTAATATTGACGAATTCAATCCAATAATTTAATAAATACTGTTAATCCGAACTGACATCAAACTGATAGCGTAATCGCATTTTCATTAATTTGGCGTTAGTCGCTATGATGCAACCAGTTTTTCTCCAATAGTAACAATTTAAATTTAACAGGTATACCCATGTTTACATTACTCGCTCTTTTAATATCATGTCAATTATCTATTATCAACAACTAAACGGTCTTAGTAGCAGTTTTAATGGGCTGGAACATATTTCATCAATGATTTGTTATTGTCTTACTTTTTGCAATAAATCTGAAAAAACCATATGCTTTTGAATAGACGAGACGCTTTGAATGATCTATCACAAGCTTCTACTTCCCATTTAAAAATTTAGGGGCTATAACTGTCACTTGATTTGATTCAAGGTATAGATGAAATTTTTTTGCAGAATGACAACTAAAATTCGACGAGCCCCGCGACTTTTCATAAATATGTACGGTAATTGAAATAGTGAATTTATTCCATTTGCCTATTCCACACTGTATGTACCTGCAAATTATTGTTACCTGTACGGCTTCCTCTGTAGACAAATTGCAGTAAGAATCCCTGAGATGCTCCTGGATCCACTTTGGCAGCTTGGACTTCTTATCCGCCCTGGAGAACCTCTTATCGGCGAAGATCATGATGCCGTAATCCGTCTTCCCTCTGATCGCCCTGCCGACGCACTGGGCGGCGTGGCGCATCGCGTCGAACGTCAAGAAATCATTCTCACGAATCTAACAAGAAGATGAGTAATACAGAATAATTATAAAATACGATGATGCCTGAAGCCTTCACTCGCCTCCTTCATTTACCTGAAACTGATCCCGCAAATAGTCCAATCTGGCCTTCAGTATCCTGGACTGGGTGTAAACGTAAGGTATACCGAACATGAGCACGGCTCGTCCCAGGTGGTGATCGAAGTCGACCCCTTCAGACACCTTACCCCTAGCGACGGACAGGAGAACCGCACCCCTGCCAGATTCGCAGGCCTGGAAGGGATTCACGAATATCAGATACTTCAATCGGATAGGTCAAATGTTAATTTTACTTTTATATAATACATCAATGCGAAGCTCGTCTCTGCCGAATCCTGAGTCTCTATGAACAGCAACTTATACCTCTGCAGGCTGTCTATAACCCCCTGATCATACCAACTAGCGACCACCGATTCTAGGTAGAGGTATGATGTGAAGAAGCATACGATTCCATCCGGTACGTTCGCTGCTATCTTGATATTTTAAGAAATATATACAAGTATAAGGAACTGTTTGTATTTGACTTTATTACCTCAACTAACAGCTGGCCGTAATTCCTGATAACTGCGTTATCGTCTCTGGTCTCGAATTTTGATGAAATGGCCACTTGGTCATTGCCTTTAGATACAATCTGAAATAATATCATAAATTAATAATATCGTACTGGCTTTATAACTAAAGCACTTCTTGCTTAAGGGCAGGGTGCGTTAAAGAGGTAGGACGAAGAGCTCTCGCCAGTGTAACACAAAGCTCAACTAGTTTGACAGTCGCTTGATAGAAGCACTGTTATTAACAGAAACAAAAGAAAATATTTTAATAACTTATGGTGGTACCGTTGAACTCCTTACCCTTCTCATTTCTTTTTTTCAGTTTCTATTTTCCATGGGTTTGCAATCAATTACAATATTATTAGAAGTAAATTGGAAACTCACCATTGGGAGTAGGCACGGCCTAGCCAGGGTCATTGTAAACGACGCCATTATCACCGGATGGAAATTTAAAATTTTCGGGTACATATCCAACGGTGACAATGTCCCAGACGTTATCACCACACTTTGAAACCGATCAAATACAGGCTTTATCGCGATGGACGAATCCAAGCAACTGAAATAGATTCCGTTAAAGAAATAATCAAATTTCGATTTTGTTCCTTCTTTACCTGAAGTGTAAGATGGGATTTGACACAGTCGGTGTCTTGTCATCGAAAGGCTCAACGATTATCGTAAACCCCTTCATGTAAGTAGACACTAAAGTTGCCAGATGCGTTATGAGCACAATCGGACTGAAATCTGTCAGGTCGGATATCTCAAGGGTCCTCAAAAGAGAAGCCAGCCTCTCTGCACAGAACCTCAATGGTTTTCTTTCTATGCAGACTTTATTCTGGACATCCTTCAGAAATCCAATCGGGGATTCCTGTACCACATGCTGGACCCTCAGCCGGGTCTTGAGGTACTCTACGAAACGTTTTAGAAAACTGATGAAGTGCTCAGCGTTTCTGATGTTGCCCGGAACTGCCTCCTGGAGGATCTCATCGGGCACAACGGGGTTTGAGAGGATCACATCAGTCTCTCTGGCGATGTTGGCGTCCCTCAGGCCATCAACGAGTTTCTGGTATTCCTCCTGGAGATTCTTATGTCCCTCCTCCCTCATCCTGCAAAAAATAAGTCAGAAATTTATTGCTGATGTAACATTGCAAATGATATTACTCTGCTACAGTTTTCTCTAGTAAAGTGATGTTTGCTGTGGCTTTCTCAATGGTTCTCTTGTGTATCTTGACACTCATAGAATCAATGCAGACGTTGTCGATGTTGTGAGCTTCATCGAACACCACAACTGACTGCTTTGCTAATTCCTTCGAGACCACATCTGCAATCTTCGGATCGAGGAGGTAATGATAACTGTACACCACGATATTCGCATAGGTAATCTACCAAAACTTGGGATGTAAAAGTACTTTTTATGGAAATCATTGTTTACTTACAACAAATCTCGATAAGAAATATGGGCACCAATTCCGGTCAGCTCCAAATTTTTTTAAGTCATCTATGCTGTAAACCCCGTGTGGGATGAGCCCTTCCTTCCCATCGAGATTGAAACCTTCGTAGAAATCACAGACAGGCACTGTATCATCACGTGCGTGCCTCTCACGGACATAGCTAGCTGTTAAGGCATGGCATTTCGCATCTACAATCTTTCCTTCTCTAGCAGTACTAACCTGGAAAATATTGAAATGACTCAACACGTACACTGACTGGGTAGTAAGGAAGACATTGATTACCTAATTAATATTAATTTATTTACATAAGATGTCTACAAGAATATCTGATATTAATCAAGTCGGAGGGCAAACGAAGCGCCACAAGAGCAACCCTGTTCCGCTAGTGGATTATTCACGATCTTAAACGATGACCTGATCAGCTCCTCCTGGTAGTCCAGAGTGGCTCCCTTAATGTACTCTAAGGAAGTTGTATCAACAACTATCCGAACTCCATCTTTCTCGAACACTTTGTCTTCACTAGTATCGACTTTAGAATCCAATTCGAACTTGTACTGGAACCCTGAACAGCCGCCACCTTCGACAGATACGCGGAGGAAGTCGTTGGAATCTCCCGCTATACTCTTGAGGCGGTCCACGCATTTTTTGGTTATGATTATTTCCGACTTGATGTTTTCTAAAGGTTTAACGTTCGGGTTCGTGTGTAGTCTCATCTTCGATACCAATGGGGACAGTTTACCAATCCGGATTAGTTTTGAACTTAACATTCCGAAAATATACAAAGGGAATTTCGATGCGAGGTTATGTAGTTGATGACATATCTCATAGAACGGGTGCAAATTCTAACCTAACTAATAGCGACACTAATTTTTAAATCTTTAACGGGCGATTTTAGTCAGTAATTATTTTGTTAAAGTATATTAAACGTTGTTACGCACCTGCGGGTGAATGCATAAGTTTTTCCTGGAGGTGAGTACGACGCCGATAAGCCCAGGATATTGCCCATCCAATTTTTCATAATATTCCAACAATTTCTTCAATTCTTCCATGACTTTCTCTATTTCCGGCACTGTACGGGAGCAATATATCAGTTTCCTGACGACATGAGGATTTTGCACCATATATGCAACAATCAAAGACAACAAGGTGATGGTCTTGCCAGTACCAGACGGCATCTCTAACAAACAGTGACCCTGTAACAGCAAGTAAAAGAAATTAATCGTTTCTTTTTTTAGTGCGACAGGCTTACTTTAGCATCTAGGGCTTTCTTCAATTCGCACATATAAGAGTACTGTTCGGGGTAGATGTAATCATAAGGGAAGTACACTACGAGACCGTCCACGCTTATCCTGAAAATTGTGTGAAGGAGAATACTAATGCACATTACTATAGGAACGTTTAATTTACCTCATTTTGTTGTATTACATCGACATTCAACCGGGACGCTTTGTTTACTGTGGCGCACACAAACCATATAGGTTAGGTCGACAGGACAACATGCGAAGAAGTTCGAGGTTAAGTTTGTCTCGTCCCGTGTGGTTCATAGTAACTGATTGTAACATTTGTATCACTTGATACTTTGTAAATTATTAGGTATGTTGCTCGATGATAAACTAGGAGCGAGGGTGGAGCACAAGGGGTACTTCGGTACGGTGCGTTATGTGGGCCCCGTTCAGGGTTATGACGGCGTGTGGTTGGGGGTGGACTGGGATGACCCCAACCGGGGTAAACACAATGGAACCGTTAATGGGGTGCGTTATTTCGATGCCAGGTACGCTACAGCATGTCCGTATTACATACTAGTTTAGGTGCATATGTTCTATGGGTGTGCCGACCGCAGCTGTTTCATGTTAAACTGAATTACCTTTAAATGGCCTCTCATGGACACGTCCGATTGCTTCACTCCATGGGGTCCCCCTTAAATAGTTTCTAAAACCCTCCCTTGCAGTTGTGCATCCCAGTTTTCTCTCTAGGCTCGCCTTTAACACGTTTTATTTTTTCCAGCTCACCTACCTCCGGCTCCCTCGCCAGGAAGAACAATGTATACTTTGGACAGAGTTTGACTGACGCCATTAGATGGAGATATGGCTCAGAGCAGGATGCTCAAACTGCAATACAAAGTGAACAGCAGCTGATGAGCTTCCAGAAGGACATCAATGCACCGTTCATTCAGCTAGTCGGATTCGATAAAGTTGCCAACAAGCAGAAGTAGTAAAGATGTGTAGAGTTTCAGGAGCATCCTAGCAATGTTGTTGATTTTTAGGGAGTTCGATTCACTAGAAATCGTTAACGTACGGGGATCGACGGTCAGCTCGGTGGGACCATGTGGTAAGTTACAAGAGCTTTGTCCGAATATCCGGGAGCTGGACATCTCCAAGAATTTATTTGCTACTTGGGAAGCTGTCTTTGAGGTTTGTTTGGAGCTTAAACACCTCTGTTGGCTTAATGTCAGCGAAAACCTACTAACACCTCCACCGAAACATGTGAAACACACTTTCCCTAATGTCACAGTGCTAATATGTAACCGCATGAAGTTGACTTGGGGCGACGTCATCGATATTTCCGCGACATTCCCGAATGTGTCGGAACTTCGATTAGCATGTAACAGAATTAATGAGCTAACTACCCCAGCAGACCACAACTTCAAAAAATTACGCTACCTAGTGCTGGAGGGTAACGATATAGAGTCCTGGTCCGAAGTAAACAAGCTGTCTGTGTTGGAAAACTTGGAGCATTTAGTACTTGAGGATGTGAAGTTAACCTCGATTGAGGTAGAGCCAGGCACCTTCACCACTCTAAAGACTTTGAACCTCAACAACAATTTGATATCTGACGTAAGGAGTTTATTCATTAGAAGGAACCCTTGAAGTTTATCTTTTTATTCTAGTGGAGGTCCGTTGGGGAATTGAATAAAATGGGGAGCATTCAACACTTGAGGTTCAAAAATAATCCCGTATTAGAGACTGAAACCCCGGCTACTTCTCACCAGTTACTCATAGCGAAAATAAAAACCATGACAGTAAGACAACTTCTTCAGATAAGATATCGGAAGATAACTTCAGAACTGTTTGTAGATTTTAAATGGTACCATTATTGAAATGGAAGAGCGGAGGGGCGCGGATTACGATTACATAAAGAAGTATGCTTTGGAGTGGTTGAAAGTAAAGGACAATCCTATGGAGAGAGAATCGTTTTTGGATCAGCATAACAGATACTTAGAATTAATTGAAGGTATGCGATTTATTCATTGTGTCTAATGAAAAATTAATAATTATTTTTCTTTAATAGAGTATGGGTTTCCCGAACCTTCAGAACTGGTGATAAAACAGAATGTGATAGAATCGACGCTGATCACAGTGAATTTTTTTTATGAAGGCAAATCGGTCGAGAAAAGAATTCCAGGCACCATTACGGTGCAGAAGTTAATATTATTATCGCAGAAACTTTACAAATTAAACTCTAGGCCTACTTTGAAACTCATAAGTAGCGAGTCTAGTGAAATTGTGATCGACTTGAATGATAGTCTTAAGGAAATAGGTTATTATTCTGTGCAAAACGGTGATACAATATTAATTGAGGTATGATGAGTTTGTTAAAAAATAACTTGTAATGTATTAACCCACAAAAAAAGAAAATAAAATAAAAATGAGTAACTTATTTTATATATATATTTTTATTACTTCACATCTTTTTGTTTACAAAATAAGAAAGTGCATGAAAAATAGATGAATTCCATATAAATATCAGTACAATTAAGGAACATACAATCAAAAATGAAATGACAGAATATGTCAAACAGGTTCAAAATCAAGAGTAAGACTTGTTCATTATAGTACAACTTGAATTTTGCACATTTATATTGTTTTATACCTTACAAAACAAAAATAGTTAGCAAGTCTCAATATGTATAAAAAAAATATAATTCGATCAACAAAACAGTGCCTAATGACAGATAAATGAATACCAAACACACCCAGACCCTTATATTACAATAATATAGAAATAATATAATCTAGTGATCCTTGACTACCTATCTGATCAAAAACCATTCTAATAAAACACTGATATAGGTATGACACTCTCTTGTACTGTAATAATCATGCAGTTACTCCGTTTCCAGATATTGAACCCTAAAAAAATTAAAACGAATTAAAACAAAAAAACGGGACTGGGAAATACAAGGAATAATTCAAATATAAAAAAACTCTAAATAGTTTCTCCTAGCACAAACTTGTACCAAACTGGCACGTAAGAAACAAAAGCGGGTTAATAAAAACGTAAATTATAGAATAGAGGACTTGTTTTGGCTGCCCAAAGTGAGATGGAGTTTTTAAGTCCAGTCCTGCAGAAACAAAATGGTGAAGTTTTTTGGATATTATGTGAATAGTCATTTTAGTCTAGAATTCCACAAAAGCCAAACAAGGTCGACCAGAGATCATCGGACTTGGCTTAAGAACCGTTCAGTCTTGACAGCAGCTGATGACGAGCGCTTACCTTTCCTTCCCTTGGAACCTCCTACTCATCCTTCGCTTATCCGCTTGGGGATGCAACGTGAAGCGGTGTACCTGTTTCCGGTTCACCCTCAGCTCCCTCTCCTCGACCTCCTTCAGCTTGTCCAGTCGATCCATGAACTTTTGAATCAGGTCTTTACAGTTCATGTTTTCTTCGGGCTCCCAACTACTTTCAGAATGGCTGTAGCCCTTCCACTGCACAAGGAACTCTCGCGAACCATCTTTTTTAAAGTGGACATCGATAATGCGATCCACTTCAAAGTCCTCATCTTCCTTCCATCCAGGTTTTTCCTCTTTTTTACTTTTCTTCGGCAATTTTGGCTGTCACAGAGATATAACTTAAAATCGTTTATCCAAGTTATACAGTTTATCAGTTAATTTAGTAGTTCAGATGTAAAGCATAGTAAGAATATGTAAAGCCCTTTTTGCGGAAAACTGAATATTCACAATGGCAGAGAGCCCTTTGGGGATCAGTAAAGTTAACGATTATTGTCACTATTATGGAGTTAAACATACAAGGTATAAAACAAATCAGACTAGTTTTCGAAATAACATCAAATAACAACAGAGAAGTGTCTCTTGCCTTTAACTGATTTTAAACATAATCACACTGATTCGAGTTTCCAGGTGACCAAAATCAAATAGTTTCAGCTTTTCACTATTAAGAGTTTCCGGAAACAAGTCCACCATATACATATTCAGCAATTTTTCCAGACAAAGCTGAACTCTCAAATTCTGAAAATCGAACATATTGCAGTACTCTCATTACATGAATACCTAACATGAAAATCTTATATAACTTTTCTTTAAATTTGCATATAGGTCTAATCTGTTTCATCCATCTATATAGCTCTACATTTCTAACTGAGTTTTACATATGACCAGCCCTCTTTTAAATGCCATAATTGTTATCTTGACTGATTTCTGGGTAGGCCCTTTGCTCTTGCGAATTTTCAGTTTTTGTTCAATTTTTCCTGGAAGGGTTTTGCATGTTCTTACTAAACCTTACATCCGAACTAGATTAAATGCCATCAATTTTTATTTGAAACATCTTTTTTCAAAACACCTCCATAAGGGCACTATATTCAGCCCTAGCGATTAATCTCAAACTTCACAACTTAATTTACCAAACACCCGTAACTTCCATTTGAAACTCTCTTTTCTAAAATCCCTTCAAAGGTCTTGAGAATCTCGCAGGTCATAAATTTACACAGAGCACATGCCTCATCTGAGAAATTTCTAAGACGGACACATTGCCAATTTTTTCAAAGGTACTGGTATGGATATGGTAATTTGTACTTTAGCTTCTCATTTCTCGCACAAACATGATTGCAATGTTTATAGGAGTCATTTCCATGCATTAAAAAAAAAAGTGCAAATAGTACAGCATAAACATTGCAGCATGTGAGGTATTGAGGTGTGGTATTGTGCTATGCTAATATTGGTGAAAATATGCACTTGCGCCAAAAATGAAAAGGGTAGGGACATAAAGCGTCTTTCATAGCTTCTGTTAATACAAGTTACATACTTGAAAGTGAGAAGTTAAAGTAAAAAAGACCTAATTATCGAAAGCGCCTAACAAATCAAACTTTCCAAAAATGTCATCCATAATTATGTTGGCATACCTTTCCTCGGAGGCTCACCTTTTGGTCTGGTGTTTTTTTTGGAGTTTCAATTTCTTTTGAAGGTTTCTTAGCCTTCTTAGAAGTCTTTTTTCTCTAAAAATGAAATATCAATACCAATCATTACAACAGAACACCCTCACTTACATCGCTCTCAGTTATTTCTTCCTCGCCCGACTCCTCAGAAGGCTCAGAGTCCTTCTTGCCCGATTTGCGACGCTTCATCTTTGGCTCCTACAAAACCACTGAGCATATAATGGGCACTAATCCGGTAACTATCCAATGTAAGTCAGCACCGGACTGGACATGTGAGATACCTACTTCGTGACTTTCGTTTCCCGAATTTTCTAGGGCGTCCTGCTGCTCCTGCTTCTTTCCCCTCATCGCCTTCTTTTTCTTCGGGGTAGCGGCCGCTTCCACCTCCTCCTCGCCTTCAGAAACTTGAGGCAGTTCCTCACTGCCCCCATTCTCCTCCTCCTCGTTGTCGTCCCGCCTGGACTTCCTAGCAGTTTTGCGTTTCATTTAGACCACCAGAGAAAAACAAAATGGTGATTGGGTATGCGACGCTGCGAGTCAAAGGGACACAGAACGTCGAAAAACAACAGAAACAAGCGGTCAACGACCAATCGGCGTAACCAATCGGAGGAGCGGTTACTTTGTGCGTCGTGCTCGGTAGAAGTGACGGTTGGTGATCACACAAAACAAATACATTTGAATATAAGCTTATTTCATAACGAAAAAGTTTTATGGTAGGCTTTATGTCGTGTTAAGGTGCGATATGATAGATTTACTAAGAATAGACATGGCATAGTTGTCAGAATATACGCGATAGAATAATGATTTATGAACTTTGAAGAGGGGATGGTAACCCATGGCAACTCTACACTCTACTACTCCTAGATACCACACGATGTAATAAAAGAGAAAGCTCACACTGCTCACAAGAAAATTTTCATTGTATCACAAGCTGTTTACTCACAAGATGACGTAAGCCGTTAACATTAGTCCCGCCTAATCATGCGCGATATCTTATCTTCTTTTTCATTGTATCATGTCGTTGAACGTGGAATAAAACGATGACGACGACGAAAACGAAAAAGATTCCAACGTGGATTTGTGTATACGTTTCACGTAAACTTTCTCCACATCTTCGTTTAGTGCCCTCAGGAGAGGAGCATCTAAACTTGAAGACAACCAGAACCGATCCATATTTGCAGGAATCGTGAAGGATTTCACGTTTAGTTTAGAACCTGACCGGTTGATGGTGTCTTTTGACCCCTACACGTCAAATTTTGGGCATTGACAACACCAACGCGACAGTTCGTATTTCGCAGGGGGCTCGTTTTCAGGTTTAGGCCTATTTAAAATGTAAAGTTACTGTTTGTTCGCAAATTTATCGAATAGAAAATGTTACTGGATGACGAGTCAAAAATATGATCGTCGCTCCTCTATAAGGTATGAATTCAAGTTATTTTTTCCAGTCTAAGATTTATCAGTGGGTGTTCACCTAGTTTCAGAGAATAATGCAATTTCGGTTAATTATCAAAGTTTACCCAGGTAATTTACGCGTATGTGTAATATGAATCGTCGGTACAGTTGTAGAGTTTCATCCTTCCACTCTTCGTTAAACTGTTCTGTTCAAAATCTGCTTTTATAAACAGATCCCAGTATTGTTTATTGTTGGGCTCTGCAATTCTATAGAAATATTATAAAATATACATTCCCACGGCTGGTATTTATTTTTCTTCGCTTATGTATTAAATATTTCCATCTGTTATTAGCCGAGGACATTCGACAAGATGCGTTTCAACAAGCAAGAGTTGGCCACTCTGGCTACGCAGCCCTCTACGAAATTCGAAAAGGAAGGCGTCCTGTACATCCGGGAGAGGCAGGAGGGATTCTTCAGGAAGTCAGAAAGTGAGTGTTTGTAATGCAAGTGAACGATCCATGTTTGAATATCTCTTAAATGCTTCCTTTTACTTGTGTAACATCAGATTTGTCGCATGTAGGATTTTCATGAAAACTGGAAATATTTACAATGTAACGACGTGTATGTACTGTTGTATATATCGTTTCCAACCTACTCAGAAACGACAGTAAGATATACTGGAAATTGGAATGTCCGAGTTGTTTAACACAATGTTGCATGTACTAATTTTTTACGGCATGTCGTGTAGATGTTTGGTTCATTCCAATTTCATTTCCCAAAAAAAAAAAATCATAATTTATCACGCAATGTGTTCCATACAATTCCCACATGTTAAATATAAATAACTAGGAAGCTGACGTAATATTCTTGAGAAACATTTACGCATTTAAATTATTAAAGATTAAATTTATACTATGGTTTTGATCTTTAAAAAAAAAACAAACAGTAAATGAGGCATAATAAATAAATACTCCATAAGCAATGAATACCCTGTGTTTAAAAAACTTGTTTACGAATTGCGATGATAATAATAATTGTAAATTACAGGAAAGGATAACAAAAATAAGAAACATGAAAAGCGTCTTCGAAATCTCAGCTGTGTAGGGGTCGTAAGCAAAGGTACTTCATGACATTGCACCAGAGTGATTTCACTAGGTTATCTTGAGGATATTCCCCTGAAAAACGATCACATAACCTGTTTACTAAAATCTGCTGGTTTTTCCTTTACTAATTCGAACCAAATGTACTAAATGGTACTAATTCTGAAGCTTAATCTGTTGTCGAATTTTTGATATTTTCAAGATAACCTGGTCAGTTTATTAACTCACAGAGCTAACACATTATTTCACATCGCTAACTCACTAATGTTGCTTCAGGTGGAGTGTTTTATAATTTTTATTGTCGGTGGTGGTCGATATGTGACAGTTAATAATAAGTTATTAATATCGCTAATTCAACAAAGGGATCGATAATAACGATAGCAAATGATGTTACTTCAATAAAATGAAAATTGGGGACTTCTTACGATGTTTTATTAATTAAAATTGTTTATTAATGATTGATAATTAACTGCCTGATTGAATTTTTAAAAATAATGGTATTGGTAATGATAATATACCTGTTTCATACAGTGTTTAAAGCATTACAGGTTCTTTTATTATACTTAATTAATAGCGTATGTTTTATCTCAGAAAATTCAGACAGTTAACTTTATTGTCTAAACTAAATGATAACTATTTATAGTTTGGGTCAGATTTTTCATTGTAAGTGGGGTGATTTTTTTTTCATTACAGTTTTGATACTTATTTGAATTTAAAAAAGAGGATCATTTTGTATGAAAGTGGTTGGTTAATTAATTAAAACAACTTCATTGAGCTCAGTGGATTTTGCAACATACAACTACAATCTAGGTTAACTGTTTAAATTGCCTTCATTTATTTACTTTTAATAAAATCCAGGAATAATTTTCCGACCACGTTACATAAACCTCGAACCATATGATTAAATGGTGGCAGTTTCACTTGGCTTACAGCAAGCCTCAGCACCCCCGTCACGTGTGTTGGGTTTCTTTTACAGTAAGCCTGGAGCGTTGGTGTCGTCTGAGGGGGAACCTGCTGTTCTACTTCAAGAACCGAGACCCGTGGTCTGAACCGTTGGGAGTGATAGTCCTCGAGCAGTGCCAGGTCCGGATCGATCCGCCGATGGCGTCGCCGCCGCTCACTGCAGACGGGCACTATCCCTTTTACCTCGGTAGAATGACAGCAACCGTCGAGTGGTTCGTGCGTGTACCGTGTGTTTGTTTTTAGTGTTCGACGGCGGACTGTGCCAAGCCTTGGCTTCCACCTCCGACGTGGAACGCTCCAGTTGGATCGACGCCATCAGACAGGCCAGTTACGAGGGAGTCAGGGCCGAGTTGAATGCGTTGAGGCAGTGCATAGAGAGGCGCAGGAGTTACAGGCCCAGCGTGGATTTACACACCTGGAGGCTACAGCAGACCTATAATTTTGGTAGGTGAATTGCCCATAAAAAGTGTGTATGTAGTGTTAAAATCAGTTAATGACTAGTTTCTAGTTTATGCCATATGGAAAACAATTCATTAAAGAGAGCTAAGGTGCGCTACCGCCGTTCAAAACATGTTACCAAATTTTCGTCATGGCACCATTATTTTACATCACATACATTTGTCTACTACTACTACTACAAAGAAATTTCAGTTCATAATGCTCTATTGTTGTCTGGTACTCTCTCACTGCCCTCCGTCCCTTCACCATTAGGATTGGTAGCACACCCCAATGTTTCAATGAACAAGGGTTGCAGCATTTACAGCTCACATGGGCAGAAACCAACATACTCAGTAGTTTCCTTTCCGGTAGAACAATGGCGCCACTCGGGCTCGGACGAAAATCTGTTTATATTGAAATCGTCTTTGTCTTCATACTTACCTGTTTGCTACCATTATAAGGGGCACCATAGAGTGTTACGTTTAGAAACGAGACATAATGATTTTTCTCATCTTCCAGATATTACCGAAGTACCATTGTGCGAAATCTCCCTCGCATGTGATAATTTATTATGTGATGGTCACGGCAGACCACCGAACCCTTCCCTTGTGATAGACGTTTACATGCCCTCTTCTAAATGTTGGGTACAGTATGGAAGGACCGAGATTATAGAGGTAATAGAAATAAATCTATTTACTTTATTTCATTTTAGTTTTTATTCGTTTAATAAACGGGAGTTAATAAACAAACTGTGAGTCTGTATTATTGTATTAACGTAATAATTCGTCGATTATTACACATGATGTGGTTAAATAATAGTTTTGAGTCAAAATAGACTCCCAGGTTGTCAGTACTATTTGTATAGATGGGCTTAACGCTATTGACTGCAACAAGCACCCCACCAACAAACCTCTTACGGCTAGAGAGTATCATATCTGTAAATACTATATTTATTTAAAATACTATAATAGAGAAAATATATGTTCTATCTGGACCAAGTAAAATCATTCACGATTAACCTTTCGACTTCTTTAGAGATGTAGCAATCCAGGTTTTCTCAGCACAGTCAGCTTCCGGGCGTCCGACGGTCTCACCGGCGATTCCAGGGTGAGGTTCACTGTGTTCGACGTAAGAGAGAGGGTGTCTCACACTGCCATTCCTCTCGGTTCCGCATGCGTACTTCTGAGTGCCATACAGGTAAACAGAAACAAATTTAGGCGCTAACACCATCTGCCTAATAAACCTACCGACCTACCATCTAATATATAGTGCTTACAGCATTTAGAGCAATTACTAGTTGTTTTTCTGAGTTAAATGTTGTTTGTATTTGTGTCAAAAAAACCTATCTTTTAAATGGAGTACTTTTGGCTTATCACATTGGGTTCATTTCGTTATATAGGATTCGACTAGACTTCGAATTCCGCTTCTGTCAAGGAGTCAAACGACAGCCGGTTTCCTCACCATCAGCGCCTGGTCTTTAGAAGCCGAAGATCGGGGCAGTAGTACCGAACATACCCCCTGTAGAATGGCGTCGCACAATAGCACCCAGGTGAGAGTGAAATTTAAGTAACGAATAAGAAATCTCTGTAGGTGTGAAACCAATTTTTATCATTACTTTACAGATGAGAAAAGGTGAAATTAAATAATAAACGTTCTTAAATCACCCTTTATTTCGTATATGTTAAATTTCTAAATAGTCCGTCTTTGACACAAGTTGCACAGCTGTATCCTCCATTGTTTTATACCATCTGTACACTTGACTTTGCTTTTTCTTTTTACATTTCTTTTTATGAGTGTGTGCATGTGCCGCTGGTCCGTCCACGCCCAGTTTAAATTTTTCAGTGAAGAATTCTGTAGCAACATATTTCAAAAACTCGTAAAGATACTCGCCGATACCATCAATAAGTTCGGATATTTTTCCTGCTAAAGTAGTTTTTTTGTGTTTCTTTTTGGCCGTTATAGTCTAAAAATGTGTAAGCGTGTAAGGGATTAAATGATACATATTAGGTACTTACGTGGACAACGATTAGTATTAGGGCTAACAATAGAAACAGCCTTAACATGGTTACTGTAGTAACTGCGGAAATGTGTTGATCTTCAGTGTGAAAGTGGCTCTGAGAGCATGACATGTGATTATTAATTGTCTTCACCTACAAATCCTTCCTCGCTAATTGTTTTACTCATTACTGCGAAGACTGGAGACAGAGCCGAAAAACACGTACCAGCCTAACAGCTCAATTATAAATTTTAATGATTCATAATAGGCATTTCAGAGATTGTAGAGGTTTTTGATGGTGAAGTACAATGGAATAATAGACAAACTCAATGTATTAAGTATAAATGTAATAATATTGTAAATTGGTTGAGCAATAGATATTGATATTATTGTCAATTAAATTATAATGTGGCGTTTAATTATCTTGTATGTTATTGATTTAAAATGCATCATATACATGCGGGTATTGTTCACCACGTGCAATTTCAGTTATGTTCTACGACTCTTCTGGGCAGAGAATTCTACCAATAAATCTCCCATGTTCCTCCTCCTCCTGCATGCGAAGATATAATCATTTACATGATCACATGACCCAGTGACTGGAATTTCACCTTCAACTTTCTAAGTATAGCATAAAAATGTTCAAATATTTCTTTAGGATGTAATTCATCTCATCTTTATTCTATGTATTGTTGCCTTATATATTATTGTAATAAATTAAGTAATACGCATATGACTGTTTCAGGTATGGGCGCACCGGAGGTCCCAGTCGCTCCCACCCAAGCTAGGCGTCAAAATGCGTCTGCCTAGTCAGTCAGAGCTGAAGCTGCTGTTCGCCTCGCCGTTTGTACAGACTTACCGTTTCCACTCTGGCTTAGGCGGAGACATCTGCGTACACGAGTACATGGCCGAGAGCAGAATCTGCTTCTCCTTGCCCCGTCAAATCTTGTAAGCGTGCCTCCCGCGCGATCGATTTACAATTTGTTACCCGTAAGCTTCCAGGGAGGTGTGGATCCAGCAGGAGAAGGAGCTGCTGCAGGAGGTCGCCGGTATGGGAGAGCTCCGCGAGCCGTGGCACTCGAGACAGGTCGAACTCCTCGATAGGCACCTGCACCTCCTCAGGCTGTACTCGCAAGCGAGGGAGAACCTGCAAGCGCACAAGGGGAGCCTGTTCAAGGCGAGCTCACGCAAGGGCGACCGCAGCATGGAGTTCGCGCCGATCAATTTACACTTGCAACGAATGTGGGTCTACAACGACACGCTGAACAAGCACGGCTTCTACGATTGGATCACGGTCGGGGCTTTCACTGCCCACTCGCACAAGTCCAAGAACGGAGGCTTAATCAAGTAATTCATTTACTAAATAGGTGTCGATGTGCACTATTTATACACACATATGCACAAAGTGCTTGTGTATTTAATTATTCATTCTCTTAGGTTAGTCCAACAGTTAAAAGAAAGCCCTATTAAATCTAGCAGCAATTACCAAATAACTACCAAAATATCCATGGCAAAAGACGCCATACAGGTGAGCCTTTCAAGTGTTACCATTCGAATGAATATCCTTCAATATCATTATATTCCAGGCGATAAAGCAGCTTAGGAAAGAAGTAGTGGAAGCCATGAGGACCTTAATGCGTTTAGCCAAAGAAAAAGAAACCAACGGCATGTTACCGATCTGCGAAGACATGATAAGCAAGACCCGGATATTATTGAGCCTGTGGGATCCAGGTCTGGTGGAGGAGGCACTGAACTTCATCGAAGAGTACAAATTAGTTACCAATGACGATTCCGGCGTCGAAGATCTGACTTTAGAGCCCGGAAGCCAGAGGAGCGTCGTCCTGTCGCCCTTCAAGAGGATCACACAACAGCTGACTTCCTTAGACCTGAAGAGCCCCGATTTGGACGATTTCGCCACGCCTTGCACTCCCATGACCGTTGAAGACATCTGGAAGGTGCCTAACGATAGGAGCAATAGCGTCACTCCGTACGTACAGGAGAATAATTTGTTGAATACCAGCGAGGGGGTGAGGAGTTTGTGTTCGAACATGCAGAGCCCCGATGAGGCGAACTTTGTCATATTTCCGGACTGCGAGGACAGTCAAAATGAGGTGAGGTGCCATCTGACTACATTTTCTTCTGTATATTTTTTTTTCCATTTAGTAAACTGCGTTTTATCCTCGGTTGCGTTCCAAATTTCTCCTTCGAGTATAAAAACTGTCATCACTCCTAAGCCATTTTAGCTTCTTTTTAGGTTTTATAAAAGCTTATAATTTAAGCGTTTTAAAAGGTTGGCAGAGAATTAGTATACACTAAGGAGAGAACTAGTCCAAGTCCAGTTTCTGGAGAAACACCAAACAATGGTGCCAATTTTTTAGATAGTTGCAGTTCATATTTCATTTTGGAAAAATTCCAGAACTTCCTATGCTTCAAACATTTATTATCGATATTTTCCCCCAGATGTCCTCGGAGGGTTCGACCCCAAATAGCCTCACGAACGCTTCTGAATCCAAATCCCTCGAACCCGACACCGGTCGCATGTTTCTCGACACCACCGTGATGTGCAGCTCGCCCTCGGCGAACTACTACAAGCCGACCGATGAGCCGGAGCCATGGGATATAACCCAGCTGAACATCGAGGCGAGCGTCATGTGCCTGGTCAGCAAAGTGAAGTTCCTGTGTGGGAGGTGTGGCAGCCCTGCGGTACGCCTGAAGCAGAACGCGAGGAACATGAGGAGGAACGTCATCACGGATCAACCGATCGGTACTGGAAATATCATCAATAAGGAGGCTGAAGCGGTGACCAAGGCTGTCAATAAAGTTGTTAGGAACGGTAATTATTTGTGGCATTATTCAATGACTACTTTTGTGACCGTATTATTATTAAAGTTAGCAAAAGGTGTATACTGATGAGCGCATTATACCAATTACTATTCTGCTAGAAGTAACAATATTTTTTGTATTATAATAGCAAAGCCTGTCCAAACTTCCACCTTATACCATTTTAAAACTACCTCTGATAGAGGTTAGGGACACCATCTTATCAATTTTTTAAGCTACTTCAAACCTTTTAGGTAATAAGTTTACGGACGGTTTGGACCTGAACAAGATCAACGACTGGGCCGCGGAGTTGAGGCCGAGCATGCGAAAGCTAAGGCAAGCGATGGACGGCCTGCTGAAGACCGCCCGGCTAACGCACTCCGTGTTCAGGGTGCAGGAGGACCCGAAGGCGGCGCAGAGGGTGTGTAACGTGCGATACAGGAGGGACGTCTGCTTCTCGCAAGCAGTTAGTATCAGTTTTGGTTTAAGCTAAGGGAGTTATTAGATATTAGTTTATTATTACGAAACCTCGGGTATAAGCAAGAGAGGTGATAACTGAAAATGGAAAGCTTCTTGGGTCGGTTAAAGGTGCTTGATTTTGCTTTTGATTTCAAGAGCTTTGCATTAGATCGAAAACTAAATTTGACAGGCCGTTATTTTGTTTTTAGTGGACTGATTTGGCTCGTTAACAAACTTAACCGAACTATTTACTCGTAGTGTTTTTTGTGTCAAGTTTCATTTGAGTTAGTTAAAAAATGTGCCAGTTAATATTTGTTCGACTGATTGGTAACGTTTTTCAGTTGACGTCGCTGGTGGCGGGCCTGATGACGAGGTTGTGGTGCCACAAGCCGGATCCCTCATTCGTGACTGTTCTCAGCTCGCTGGGGCCGCTGGCGCTGTTCGAGGGCCTCCTCAGCTATTACGGCAACGAGATCGACATGTGGGGCGACATGTCGGTCGCGATCGAGGATCTGCGGACGGTGCTGTTCACTCTGACGAGGAGCCCTAGTCCTGCCGACGAGCCCCACCCCACGCCGAGGGTCGGCGGCACGAGGAACGCCATGACCGTCACCCTTCCCGTGCCCGATTCCCTCTACAGCCTCATACCGACGAAGCAAACTTTGTCGTTCCACGTGACGCCCGTGTTCTTTAACATCGGCATCAACGAGATGGCGACCATAGCCGAGAGCATCGGAGCGACGAGGCCTCAGGAGAGGTCGAACATCGACAACTTCGAGAGGCTCAACGAGTACTACTTGAGGTACAAGAAGCTGAACGTCGAAGGGGGCCAGGCGGCCGGACTGAGGCTCGCCTCGACGTCGCAGCAGTCGAGGTCCTCCATCGGAGAGCTCGTGGAGGAGCTGAGGGCGAATGTGCACGGCTCGAAGGCGAAAAACGTCGATATTTTACATTTGGCTGCGCAGATTTGCAGACAGATCAAGGGTTAGTCAGAGAATTGAATTTGGAACAGATTTAACCTAACAGTTGGGCGCCAAATTGAGCATACAATAATTCATCAAAAGATGCAGTCTGGTTAGGTGCCGCATTACAAATTTTTCTAAATTTTCTGGTATGAAAATTCGAAGCCTATTTAAAAATTTAAATGACATATTAGAGCTATAGCTCTCTATGTTTGTGTCGAGCATTTGTATAACGCCAAGACTATCTGGTCTATACACGTATAAAACCTAATTTCCTAGCTAAAATCAATATTACATTAAGTCTTTCTTCCTTTAGGTATTAGGTTTACTAGTTGCAAAAGTGCCAAAGACAGGACGGGCATGTCGATCACCCTGGAGCAATGCCAGATCCTGGCCGAGGAGTACCATTTGGCCGAACACGAGTTCCAGAAAGCGTTGGATTGTATGCGGAGGTAAAATGCCCGGTTCAAATTTGTCAAAGTTCGTTCTATATTTTCGTTTTTAGCGAGGGGTGTCGTAGGGAGAACGCCATGAAGAACATCGGCGTACGTAAATACGCTTTTAATTCGATGCAGTTGCTGGCGTTCCCGAAACTGTACAGGCCTCCGCCGGGGACGTTTGGATCTGCGCAGTCTTAGAACCATTCGAATTATTACTTAGCGTTGAATATTATTATTATTATTAACTCTCTTATATTTTTCTCGAGGTGCCAATAACACATAGTCATGTTCTGTTTACTTAAAAGAATGTTATTACTTATTGTTGGAGTTATATTATTTTATAGTTACTGTTTAATATATTTTTTTATATATATTTTTATTTACTGTAATAATTTAAAGTGTAAAGCCAGGGACAATCCCAAACTAAACCAGAATGTAATTTATTGAGAAGCTCGGAGGCGTTTTATTTTTCCCGCCTTTTCTAACGACATGATTCGAAAATTTCGCCGTTGCGAAACATGTTTTCGGTTAACAGTGGCACGCGATTAGGTAATTTTCCTCGTCAATTAGAGAAAAATCCGGAGTTTATCTGAATGTTTGAAAATTTCATGCCTTCATCATGGAAAGCGGGACGATAACGTCCTCGTAAACATACTTACACTAATGTAATGACCTTTAATCGCTCGGTTAGTTTTTAAGTTCGTTATTATCAACACCCAGAAAGTGTGCTTGTGTACGCGTCGAAGACCTCTTTTCGTTTATCGCGCGAGACGGCGAGAAAATAACGAATCGTCACGGATTTAATTCAAAGGTAGTCTTCAAATTTTGTTCCAGCCGGCAGAAAAACGTGGTATATCTATTTTCCCCATTCCTCTGGGAACAATAATGCCAATGATCATGGAGGAAACATTGGTAAGTGACTATAAATAATAACTTGCTTTTCCTGCTCGCTGGAGCAAACCTGTTGTATTGCGCGCTTCAAGATTTAAATAAATGACGTGTTTCGTTTTAAGTACATATACATATACCTATGATTCACTAGGAAATTTCGCATTTACATCCCGTCTTCCTTGATACATATGCGATGAGGCTCCTCCCTCCGATTTTGTTTATAGGTACTTCGAAAAACACTAAATCTCGTAGCTTATTTTTATCAATTATCAATTTGTTCGTTGGAGAAGAAATTTCTTATGAACTATAGGAAGTAATATGTTGAATTCTATGTAACAATTGAATAAATTGCCTTCAATGCCCTTGCCTTTGCTTATTAATCATTAATAAAAGAATGTTCTTTAATAATAGTAAAAATCATTAGGGTATAACTAATTGATGCACTCAAATTGTTATAACAACTCCTATGATGTTTTTAAGTACTGATAGAAGCGAATTTTATCAATGAATATTGTACAGTCAGTGACAAGAAAGAGAAGAGGTCGACGCAAATTAGTTTATGACTTATTTACCAACAAACTTTAAGGCGCTTTACAAAATTCCCATCGTGAGGACGAGTCAGAGCGTCCAAGTTAAGTCGTAATGAATTATATGCGTAATACCCACCGCAACTGTTTAAATTGCTCAATATTATACTCAGTAGTCTGCAAACGAAGGTGCTAATTAGACTTTCCTATTACTATAAAAAATGATGAAACCTTTTCTAGGGAAAAATAAAATGATTCCACACGTTAAAAAGAATTAGTCGCCATTGAGCCGGTAGAGGATCGTAAATCACTGGCAAATCCTCATACTACCTGCGGCAGTTCGCAGCATGTAAACTCTTTTACAGTACTTACTTACCCAAACCTTAAGGACGCTTGCATAAGTCATTTCATTTTTCGCTAGAGAAGGTTTAATCAATACCGTTTATTATCATGCTTGTATTTATATACCTGCTGCGTAACATATCCTCTATCCCTCTCGGACTGCGGCTGACAAATAAGCCCACACTCGTCGCTCCTTGTTCGCCTGGAAGAATTGCAAATGACGAGCGAATTAACGTTATTATGTGGGCACGTGACGACCTGTCTATCCCAATACGTCTGCACGTACCCCCGTGGAGAGGAAGAGACCGACGATTGTACAGGGAGAGCCGCAAATAAAATAATAACGGGGACCTGCTTATATAAGCTGATGACGTGCGGAGGACCGATGATATTGAACATACTAATGCTAGGTGTAAGGAGGTAGTAGCAGTAGGTTATACGTCGCATTTTATTTGAGACAAAATTATAGTGAACTTGGTACGAGACACTCTAATAAAAGGTCATAAATTATCTGTTGAATGGGGAAAGGTGAAGTGCTTTATTGCTGATTAGGAGATGGTTTCGAATGATCGCCTGGGATATTTGAACCGTACCGGAATTTTTAAATGATCACAGACAGATTACTCTTAAAATTAAAATCGTCTTTTCTCTTTTTTGCATATGGTGTCTAAGCTATTGCGATGCAGGCTCTATGTTGACATCTTCCAATTCTTCCTCACCTAATTCTTCTCCTTCGCTATACTTCATATCCTTATCCACTGCTATTTCTTCATCTGGACCTGTCTCTTGATTTATTTCAAGTTCTTTGTTTAATCAAGACCGCCACATTATAAAAATCACGAAACGAACACTCGTCAAGATCAGAGTAAAATGAATTTATTTTAATACACCATATCTTTAAATATATTTTCAGTCCCTATCTTACCCGCCGTTAAGACAATTTTAGCTCGTTATTATATAATTTAGATTTACACCACGACTCATCAATGAGAATAAGTTCTTTCTAAGTTTATAAGTTCCTGAAACCCCTGTTTTTGTCCAAGTACTCTAAGTACGGTTCATTTAATATATGTAGATACCCTGTCATAACGACAGGATAACAATTTTTAAGCATCTTCATCTTCTTCGTTTATAATCTTTTACAATCGGGGTCCGGGTAACACGTACCACAATTCGAGTCTCAAATAAAATGGGACGAACTATACAGTAGTTACATACTTATACATAGTTAATTATCATTACCTATTCGTTATACACACAAAATTCTTTTCTTTTCCTGAAAATATGCCATTAACCATATTAATCCTTATCCGGGAATTACATCACGACGAAACTCGATCGTTTTAATCGAAAATCGCGCCGGTGTCCACCTCGATCTTTGATTGAAGAAATCCGAGATTCGCACCTGAGGCCTCCTCCTGCGAAGACGTGCATCAGATGTCCTCTCGACCCGTTCCGATAACGAACTGTTGCCCTTAGCGACAATACGTGAAGTTAATTATCACTTTTTTAACCGTCGCTCGAACGCTAAGTAATTGTTCGTTACATGCAGAAGAGTTGCATTTGCCGAAAACGAGATGTTTCGTAACGAGAATTTCGCGCGTTCCTTGATTAGTAAAGGAAGGACTTGGAATAAGAGAAATATTTCAAGAAGGATCGAGTCTCTAATTAAAGCAACATTGGGTACCTTTTTTAGGTCTCTGACGTCTATGGAAGAAATATCTTTAGCACGTTTTGCTTCAGAAACGACAAATGCTTAGTTTGATATGACAGATGCTACGACGATTTTGATTAGTAGTTAGTGGAACCATACACATACAATGGACGTCCATGGGACGTCCCTCACTTAACAATTTCGACCTCCACCATTTCATATCTAAGACGTCCAAAAGTGGGCCAAAGTAGAAACTGGACGTGCATTCAGGTTGTCTTTTCTATGCCTGCTGAACCTCCATACGATATCAGCTGCACGTACACAAAATATAACGTTCCATTGAGAATCTTGTTTGGACATCCAAGAACCTTCCGTTGACATTCATAAGTTGCCTGTTACGTACTTCAAATATTCCTAAATCATACAAAGTAGGAAGTCTTTTGACGCCTTAGGTCTACATTTGACCTACATACCTCGTCCAAAAAGGAAGTCCAATCGACATCCATTGAGGATATCTGCACGACTTTCAAAGCACTACCACTGGATGACTAGAAAACATCCAGAAATGGAGGCTGTGAAATACTCAGATGGGCTAATTATACATTACATACTTGTTTTCATCACAGCTAGGTTGTACATTTGCCCTAATTATTAATTCCAATGATTTAACTTCCATTAACATTTGTTCTGTTGTTGTGATTACTGTTGACAGCAGTTCCAGCATGGATCAAAGAACGGTAATATTTCATCTCCAGTCACTAGATATACTCAGTACCTCAAGGTTATGTTCTAATGTGTTAGAGAAAGTTGGACATATTTTACTCCAAATATGGCGGCCTATATAGGTATTTTTCATTTTCCCCAAAACATGGCTATTTTTCTATGGAGATTATGAGAGAAATGCCAGTCACATCATTGGTCAAATCTATAACATGCCTTGAAAATACAGAAATCCCACCACAAGTGCATTATGAATCAATGGTTTGTGAAGTATAATTAATATTTTGAGATTAAAATAATAATTAGTAACAGTAGTATTTAAACGATTATGCGAAGTTATTATAAGCATTTTGCTATAACAGACGATTTATAAAATTCAGCATTTTCATTTTCAATTTACCCGCCCAAATTTCTACTCCAAATATGGCGGACGTTGAGGTACTGTGTATATCTAGTGACTGTAACCAGAGATAAGCCACTGGATAGAACAAAAATTCTAGGCAAATTGGCAAAATATGTTGAATGTTCCTAAGGACGTACCTAATGATACCATTGTACGATTGAAGAAGATGCAAAAAGAATACTCCCAAAGGAAGATCTGATGATGATGATACATTATTGGATATTTTTAAGGCTGCAGTACATAGAAAAGTGGAAATTGATAGGGAAATCAATCCAGACGATGGTGTTATCATGATATTCAGACGTTGAATTGATTGAAGAGGAGCTTCAAGAGGCAGAAGAAGCACCTAAATAAAAATATAACATTAAGGAATTTGACTTCAAGGAGCTCTCGGAAGGTGATTTCGTTATGGTAGAATTACGAGCCACAGAATGAATTTCGAGGAAATTTGTGGCGAAAGGTCTGAAAGTACTGGAAAATGACACATTCCTGTGTTCTTTCCTTCGGTCTTGTACTAAAATCCAGAATATTTATGTTCTTCTCTAAGTACCAGATGAAAAATGAGATTAAGAAGCTAGTTCCAATTTCTAAATGATGCGGAGAGGTACTTTTCTATTCAAAGATATTGCGTTGAGTTAAAAAATCACTCATTCTATGAAAATTACTGAAAAATGTGCCTATTTTCTGAATATTAAAAGTTTTTCTGCTTTAATACATAGTTATTTTGTGCCTATTTTCTGAAGTTATAGTTATTTTATTTTAAAATATTTCCCTGCGAATTTTTTAGTCACTTACAATTTTTGAAACATGATGTGCATTTCAAGACGCCTATACAGCAGAAAAACATGCAATATCTATGGGAAACGATGCCAATTTCAAGTGACCCCTTTTGGTGGTGATGAAATGACGGATTTTTTTGTTGAAAATATGAAAAAAATTGTTATTACTGTTATTGATATACAAGATATCAATTTTTTTAAACAAAACTATGATTTCATATCCGAAAAATCGCCGACGAACGAAACACCAACGCAGCGTATAATCCACGTTAATTAAAAACTCAAACGATCATATCGACACTGCAACTGGCTTTTTTCCATTAAAGGGTTTAGCCCATACGTGCACATAACCAATACTAACCAACCAATATTAACGTTACTTTTTTAAACAAATAAATCGAAGCGCTCTAACTAACGATGTATGCACCACCTAAAAACGACTGTGGCGTTTGAACTAAAAATGATGGTACACACGAGTTCTTGATCTAAATCGCGGGCAGATTTGCATTCGAAAATATTCAGATCGAACCGTGCCCGGTCGTGTATTATTCAAACAGTCTCTTCTCGAAAGATCCAGCGTCCTCAGGTGAGTCGAAAAAATTAAATCCGATAATAATAATTAATCCCCAATTGAACCCTTTGAGCGTAGCCGATTCGCTTAATTAAATCTCCGAATCGAAAACTCCTCGAATGTCAAGGGTGGACCTAATTTTGCCGGGAAAGAAAATTAATTAAACCCATTATGTACACCTTAAATATTGTAGTAATATACATACGGCGTATGGCGAGTTTGAACCATTTGAAAACTTGAAATAGCAATTAATGTGATCAATTGGACCATTAGCGAGTGAATGTTTCATAAGTTAATTATAAGTAGTAAACAACTTGTCTTTAATTGTGCTTGGTACGTATGTAAACAAACGTATTATTTAAATTTATGATGTACCCGGCGTCGCGCTCTATCCCATGTGGAAGATGGCTGTTGATAGGAATATGGCGGGAAATATAAATGCCACAAATTTGAATTTACTAAGATTCTAAAATAATCATGAGAGAAATTAAAAAAAAAATAACTAACATCAGTTGATGATTGCATAATGGAAAATAATTCTTAGTTGGAGTGTATATTTGTTGAAACGAAGAAATATATTTAGTCTTACTAAAATATTTCACATGAGGGTCTTAAATTGTAATTTTCATAGGTTATTGAAAATTTAAAAGGGGAAGATTTTTTGTGTGATTTGTTTTTATTTAACCCTGTATGATATGATCGCACTAGACACGTCGAGGTGCGAAGATTTTTCGCGACAGATTTGGAATGTTCTGGAAGATCTTGCAAAAAGGATATAACCAAGTGTTATAAATAACCAGTAACATAAATTGTTCATATTGTGTATTTATAGGTAAATTCCTTCTCGTTCGTTGTCTTTGATAAATAGTTTTGTGATTTTTGGCACCTGCATCTTTGGCAATGGACGATATCTGAACAGTAATAAACCTAATAGTACATATAGGGAAAATACGCCTTCATCAAGTGGCACGGGTGTGAAGAAACAAAAATTATGGATATTTCTTGAGAGTTTAGCTGTTGACTTAAGGAATTTTAGCGAGACGCGCAACCGAATGGGGATACGTGTTACGCGTTTTTGTTCCAGCTCGACCTAGCGCCACCTCTATGTCGGAACAGTAAGCTTGGGTCACATAAGTTGGCGAAATGTCTCCAACGTTGCCGAATCATGTGAAAAGTTGAGTAGTTAGGTATTAAAGGGAGAAAATTTTTGAGAATATGTAATCAGTTTAACGTTTCGAACATCTAAGCGTTGACTTGTGCGTATTACAGTCGTGTTTAGTACGGTTCATAATGTACATTTCTTGATTTATTTCGATTTCTCTAGTTTTCACATGAATCGGCAACGTTGGCGACTTCTAGACCCCTTCAGAAACCTGTAAACTTAGTAGACTCAACCTTACGGTTCTGACACAGAGGCGACGATAGGTACAGCTGGAACAAAAAGGCGTAACACATATCCCCATTCGGTTGCGCGTCTTGGTAAAAATTCTTCAGTCAACGCTTTAGCTTAACGTCAACAGAAATCAATGTGTATTATGTATGAATATTTTGGCAACAGAGTGAATACCTCCAAGTAAATTGAAGCACCATTTAGAAGCAAATCACCACAGCATAGTTGGCAAAACTCGTGATGTTTTGCCAGGAAGTTAGAAGTACTGGAAAAACAAAAAAATACATTTTTTAAGCAGCATGAATACCAAACAAAGTTTTGCTAGCAAACAATTGAAGGAGTCGAATTTTGATTGCAGTTAGATGAAGCTACGGATAATTTCATAAGGGTGCCCATTTGATATGATGTGCTACGTACACTTTATAACAGGGAAACCTACTGCTTTGTAAAAATATCACTGCGAAGCCTGCCTGAGCAAAGAGGCTCAGGACATATTTTCGAGATGGCTCTCTCCTGATAATATTTTATCACGTACCTTTGAACTGCGACAAAAAATGTTTATTTTCTTTAAAGAAGAAGGATAAAAAGTTACTGGATGTTTTGCTGATGTCGATATTTTAATGAGTCTGGCATATTTATGCATCATTTTTAAAAAGCTGAATTCTCTTAAGCGCCGCGACTGAGGAAAGTTTGGGAAACCCTATCTTCGAGGGTTAACTTTTTTTAGTCTTAAATTATACATGTTTAAGTATCTGATTTGAAATTTTCAAGCCTTTTGAAATTATTGGAAGGTAATAAGTGTTCGTTATTGTACTACGGGCGGAAACTCAAAGGGCTGAATTTTTAAAACAACCCATGAGGAATTTTTAAAAAATTCAAAGACCTGGACCTTCCCAGTGTTCGTATAATTACTTTATAGCTAAATCCAGAATTTTCTAAACCGAGTCCCGAAGCACTTTTTTGAACATTCGAACTAACGTACCATTCCGACTCGGGGTCCCGCCCACCCCTCCGGGGGGCCACCCAATCCGTGGCGCGGGCCCTCGGGGTGAGCCTGCGCGTGTCTCTCTCGGAAACCTGCCTCTCCCGCGTAATATAAAACCGAATGGGGGGAAGCCGTCACATTTGAATGTCACCAGTGGCCAAGTGCAAGTTCGACACGCGATTCCACGAGACGAGAGTGATAACGAAGTGATCGACGCGGGTCGAGGGGCAGAGGATGGTCGCCAGGAACTTCTCCGTGCAGGACGTCTCCTACTCGCGTCTCCTCCACGTCCCCGACGATGAGAGGGACTTCATCACGCTCGAGGAGCTCAAGCCGGCGATCGTGCAGCCCTCGAACGTGCACCACCACCACCACCACTACCAGCCGAGCTATTATGAGCTCTCCAGCATGGTCGAGTAAGTCCACTGATCGAAATTACCAATGAAAATAATATATTGGGAGGGCGATGTGACGGTTCCCACGCCAACCCTGCGCCTCCGCCAAAACACGCGCGCTCCGCCAGAAATGATGATCGTCAAACGCGATTAATAATAAATATAACCAAGAGCCTAATACTGGGGTAGTGGGCACATTTACAAAAATTGTTTTTCAAGCATTTGGCTTTTGATTAGATTTTTTTAAAATTCCTATAGCCCAACAAAACTATTTTGCAGATTATTCTAAAAAGCACTTTTTTTTCAAAAAGTAAATTAATTCGTTTAATTACAAATACAATTACCCATTGACCCAATGGATTCGATTTGGTGGAATATCATAAAATAATCGATTAAAAGTTCATTGAAAAAAATTTTTAGTAGATATTTATATTAACACTGTCGCAACCAGGTGCCTGAAGGGAGCCCGCGGGTGCGTTTAGGGGGCGTATCTCAACATAAGAAAGAAGGGTGTCAAGAGGAGGGTTAGAAAGCGTCGATTTATCATTTATTCTAGTTCTATACAATATACATACAATATATATACAATTACACATTGACCCAATGCGCCCGATCTAGTGAAATACCTACCACAAAATAATCGATTGCAATTTCATTGAAAAATTTTTTTTGATATATACTTATATTAACATTGTCGCAACCGGGTGCCTGAAGGGAGCCAGCGGATGTGTTTAGGGGGCGTATATCAAAATAAGGAAGAAAGAGAATAGCAAAAAATCTATACATTTTAGTATGAAGAGGCAAAAGCGCTATCAAAAGTAAATTATTAAATATTACTAGTATTAATATTATATATTACTATTTAAAGCATATTATTTGTATTAAAATGTTTATGTATATACTTAATTAATATTTTTAGAGGATACGAGGTATCTAGAAAATGATATGTTTATTATTACACAGTTACGAACGATAAACAAGTATAACTCGATAATCCTTTTTTGGGTCCATAAGAATAAATATTTAAGTAAAATTTTAGTCATTTCATCGACAATATTTGAATACTACTGTACTTTTAATATTCTAATACATATTTTCATTGTCTCAAATTTCGTTAATATTACATCACCGATTCAATTCTCATTAATTAACTCCTTATCATATAACAGATTTTTTTACAAGTTTAAATCGCGGGTTACAAGTATTTGATTTTAATTCTCGTTATTGGACGGTTAGTCCGACATTATTTAAACCAAGCACAGTCTAATTATATAATAATGAGTTAATTATCCTATTATCTCGCAAACACGGTTTGAATGTTTAACGAACTTTTAAATCCAATACTAACTATTTTTTTTTACTTGAATCACGGGATATGAGCGAATTTTCCGCTGTTACATTGCACGACGATCATGTTAATTACCGATGTTTACTTGAAGTCCATATAAACTACCGCGCACTTCAGCATTTCCAGTTTTATTCGCGATTAATAGATTATTAAATTTGTACCGTTAGGTGGAATATCGAAAGGGGCATGTGTAATGTAATAAATGACGGACGTGAACTTGAGAATGTTGCGAAAATATTGCGTAAGCAGAAAACATTCGTGTTGTTAAATATAACAGTTATTCCACAAATCCACATGAAGAGAAAGTCACGAGGAATTTGAAATTATGCAAGAAACCTTCGAGGTTACGTAGCACCATCTTCAGTCTTCGTTGGAATGTAGAGGAAAAACAACGTTTTTCAAGAGGATTCTTACACTTTACGTTATGATCTTTTATTGTAGGACTTTACCGTTTTAGCCAATGCTCGATAGTTGTTTTTGAATAGACCTATAGAAAAACAATGTTACTACGGGCAACGGGACCGATTCCTGTCGTCAAACACCCACGCGAAATGCAAACGACCGACGTCAGTTCTTAGAGTCGCTCTACAGCTATTTCTCTGACATCAGATTCGAATGCCCAAGCGGACCAAGTTTTAAGGCGACCCCCTCCGCGGGAAGACAAATTTAGCCAACCGGACCAACCAGAACCGAAGCCCGACGCGCCACATTCGAATGAACCAATCGCGGCACTGAACCAAAGGAAGAGACGGTGCGGTGATAGGCGGGGCCCCTTCGGCCCGAGCGGGACCCGAACATGTCCGAGTGGAGCACCGTGACGGTGCTGAGGAAGCGCGCGCCGGCCGGCCCGAGGCCGTCCTCGGAGCGGGCCGTGAACGCGGCGAGGCGGCAGGGCCTCGAGGTCGAGACGCGGCCGAGGCACCGGCCGAGGCAGGACGCGCCCGCGAACCCGGCGAAGCTCGACGAGGAGACGGAGGAGCTGCGCCACGATTCGCTGCCGCTCGACGTCGGCAAGCTGATCCAGAAGGGCAGGCACGCGAAGGGCATGACGCAGAGGGAGCTCGCGCTGAAGATCAACGAGCGCCCGCAGGTCGTCAACGAGTACGAGGCCGCGAGGGTGGTGCCGAACGACGCGGTGCTGGGCAAGATCGAGAGGGCGATCGGGATCAAGCTGAGGGGGAAGGATCGCGGGAAGCCGCTCGCGGCGCCCTCCGGGAAGAAGTAGCCGAGCGACGCTCTCCCTCTCAGTTTGGCACACTTTTCTCCCCTAGTATGGTTGGCAACCTAACTTATGGACTGAAAGGAAAAATCTTATTTTTGACTTTGTAGCACCTATCCAGTTTTAATACACATACTTATTAACTAAGAACTGGTGTCATTTTCTAGAAGAGGCCTATTTTTTAACAGAATGTTGAGGGAGGTATGTATACATGTCATCTGTAAGGGTTAACCATACATATCGGTATCAGAGGGGCCGGTACACGGTAGAGTAATGGTTAAAAACACAAAATAAAGCCAAAATGTCTTTTGTGCACATACAAACATCAAAAGCTTTGCGTTAAGAGCCATTATTACAAATACTACGTTATTTTACTAAATAACTAACGTTATTTTGAACATGTAACATGTGTTTGTACATTTACTTATTTCTTAAAATATGTTAAAACATATTAATTCTTAATTCTTTAAGCATACGACTTCTTTAAGCCACGGACATTCGATAAACCCCGAAACTTCACCGGAGTCCCGAGAAACGGGGTAGTTTATAATTTTGTTCGCCACAGAATTAGTACGTTTCGTTTAGAAGCATTAGGAATTGCACTGGGTGGTTTATATGCGATTTTCACAGCTAAGGGTTTCCTATAGCTATCTTATAGCTATTATAGCTTATTTCCTAAAGGGTGAAAAATTGAGATCAAATTTATTTTATCGGTTTTATTCTTAGCTACTTATCGAGTAGGTAGAAACTTTAAAATGCATGCTTATAGCTGAAGCCCTCCAATAGCTCGAAAAAATTTGAAGTCACCTACCAAGAGGGAGGAATAGGGGTGCAATTTATTCATTGGTTAGCTAGCTTTATAGCTAGCACCTGGAACTTTGGCACAGTTATAGATTGGGTACCCAGATGATACACAGGAATCTAGTATCCCCAAATTTCACTTTCTGATGGGTGGAAAAAAGGATTCATTGACAAGTGCCCAATAAAATTGTAGTTTCCACTAGGGTATCGAAACATTTTATCCCTCATCTCTGCATCTGTTACCATCCACACTTGGAATCCTCCGCAGACACCCTCCAAAACAACTTCAACAAAATTACTGTTACGTTAACTCGCCCTTAACAGCTCATTATATTTTCCAGTAACGACCCTTGTTCGTCGAGCATCCCGTATCACTCGAACCAAACTTCGACTTCGTCGATGGACGTACAAACCGTCGATAGTACCTTGAGTTCGACCAGCACCAGGAAAAGGAAAATCTACGCACTGTGAGTAAATTTTATGTTGTTGTACAATAGCATGTGATTGATTATAGTAGAATATTGAAGTGAAACTTCTTATTGGAAGCTTTACTCCCTAGATTAGTCAACAGAGAAAAACTGACGTAACGAAAACGCGTTAGCACCCATGGATCTCCTCTGAGGTTCAAGTATTTTATAGGGGAAGAGGCGACTAAAGGTACACTATGGTCAGCACTCTAGTAAACTCATCTTGTTTTCTCTACTGTGCCCCTGTTAAGGAAATAAAGGATTGAAATAAGAGAGTAGTGCCTGCCACGCTGGCCCCTGTTTTACTAGCCATGACTGCAATAAGAAGAAATGATCAAAACAGTGACGGGAAATGCTTTGGACCTTTACTTCAGGTGTTCACACTTGCCACATATCTAAGTAACACATGTACATCCAATGGACGTCCAGTTATCTGCAGTGGACGTCCATAGGAAGATATGAGTTCACAGATATGGATGTCCATAAGCTATCCATGGTTGGACATCTATAAGATGTTCAAACCTAAACGTTTATGTGACGTCTAGGCCTGGACCTTCTCATGGCATTCATAATAGATCCATGTTATACCCATATATGGGTCAGAATACGTTCAGAATATGACATAAAAACGCCCAGAATGGGTCCAAGTCAGAATAATACATTTCTATTGATCTCTATTGGAGGTGGCATGGATGTCCATATAACATCTTGTGCAGATCAAATCAGGAGCTTGCCCTTCTATTGGGCTTTAGATGAACGCTCATTTAGCTTTTCGGGTATAGATCAAATCTGACTCAAAACGTATGATCTTCAAGTGGAGCAATCCATAGAATATCCTACGACAACCCTGATGTGGGCGTCCATTAGATGGTCCCGTTTGAATCAAATCTGGACCAAAACATACTAGACTAAAATCTGGATGTGAAAGCATTGGACTCGAATTGGATGTCCTGTGAGGATCAAATCTGGACGTGGACGCAATGGACAGTAACTGGAGTAAATATGTACGTCCATAGGACGTCCTGTGTTACTAGAGAAGCATATAAGCTTGCTCGTTTTTGAAAGAATAATTAGCTTCGGTTTCAATGTCAGACACATTCAGACATGCTCATTTATTTGTTTGAGGGCTGTTGTCAATTGGAAACAGTAGGTGCAGAGATCAGCTAGGGAAAAGTAACCGAACCCAGTTTCTCAGGGCATGTGTTATGAGTTTTTGAATAAAATTTGGCGTTACTTCCAAAAGTACATGTGACTTTAGCATTACACTGAGTTTACAAGACTGATCTTTGATCACATGAGTACGAGCATAATCGCAATTCGCAGTCGGAAAACACAATCTCCATACAAAACCAGAACTTCCACAAACGAAACCGTAAAAAAACCGCGACAGTTCTAAACTGGAAAGAACCGTCGCATGCCCGAACTCCCACAAGTAACTTTCGAAGTTTCGAAATAAGAGTGTTAATTAGTAGCATTTGACGTGCAAGGATCGAAAGGCGCCGCCACATATAGAGGGAGAGCGCGTCCGTAACGTTCGAATTCTTCGGGGAACAAAACCTCCTCGAATCTTAGATGTTTGTCGTGGGGTTTAATTGAGTCGCAGTCGAAGGTGCGAGGCAAAGGCACTGCTGAGGATTCTCTAAATTAGGTCTGCGCACCCTCTCTCTATTTTATGTAAGTTCGAGAAGTCGGCGGGGGCCGTGTGTGTGTGTAGTAACACCCCATCAATGGTTTACGTAATCTCAACGTTATTAATACCTAACTTGTTTGTAGGTATCATTTCGGAAAATCACACGCCTCGGTTATGTAACGTTAATCTATACCAGGATAAGAGCAAGTTTTTGAAAATGCGATCCGTTACGAATTTAACAATTGCAACCGTATGAAGAAAATGACTCGTTGTAAATAAACACCATTCCTTAATCAATGTGACAGAATTAGTCTACTTTTACTTCAGTACTAAATACGCCATAAAATAACGCAAATTAATGGCTAACTTCAAAATTTGCATCATTTTTTTAGAATTTAGTATTACTGTCTTATTTGCAGGGACGACAACGACTGTAAAGACGACATGTACGAGGACAGCAAATCTGTTAAGTCTAACGACGAAAATAAAAAGTAAGTACAGTACATTCACTATCTAGTGACTTCACTCATGCGAAATAAGCAGTAGTGATTGAAAATGGAATTTTGTAATTTTTCTACCTATTCCATCATCTAGTACTACTGTTATACTTCAAAATGAGCCTTTGAAGGGTACCGTACGTTTCTTCCAAAAGTTATGCCCATTTTAAGATTACACCTGCGCCATATTAGATTCTTCGTGTACGAGGTTTTCGAAAAACAATCTATTCACGCCAAATTTGGCCGTTCCAATATGGCAGACGAATATGCCTGCACCTTGAATACTGAAGTAGTAAATAAGTTGCTCTAAGACATCCCAACCGTAGATAGGTTACCAAAGAGCTATAGTCCAGGGAAAAACCAATCCTTCACGCCCAAACTGCACACAGGTAACCCTCGGTCCATCAGGACCCGAAAGTTCGAGGGAAAGCAAATGTCATTATCCTTAAGCGTACACAGAAGCTAAAGGTTGGAGGAAGGGCAAAGTCCATCACTCACCACCCGTAAACAAGTAACCAACCCTATAACCAAAAGTTAAGGGAATGCAAATTTCAAGGATTCAGGGAGACGAGTCTTATCCTAACAGCGTGGGAGAAAGCCCTAAATCTGTAGATGCCAGGTGGGTTACTCTAAACCCTTGAAGCCAGAAAAAGAGAGTTCCTTGGACTACGGTTACCTGTCTACGGGTAGCGGGTAATGAAATTTGCTACCCTCTCGTTTTTGGCTTCAGATTACCAAAGGGCACTCAGAACTACTTATCTACGGTTTTTGAGTATGCAGAATTTAAGAATTGAAATTGCATCGGCCATCTTGAACTTTTTTAATTTGCCTATAGATTCCTGATTCCTCACAAAAACCTCCATATACCAAACTGGCATAAATTAGTCGATTTCAGAAAATCTCGTCGGTCATACTGGATCCGCCATCTTGAATTTTAGGCCTATTTCGATAAACTTCTGAACTATTTTTCAACTTTCATATCTCTACGGTATTAGGAAGATAGTTCGATGCAAAATTTGTACCACACAAACAAAGGGATAAGAGGTGAAAGTGAGTTAACATAAAACTTTTCAGTGATTTAATATCTTGTGGAACTTTTCAACATATACAGAGGGTCAATATTGTTGATGGTCAAATGGCCGCTTTAGGATAACAAAAGGACTATAATTGTGAATAGGGTGTAAACAGGTTAGAAGATTTTTCTCATTGGACCAGGAAACTACAAACGTAAAAAGTTATACGATCATCGACAAAAGTAAAAGTTGAAATGTTGCATCTGGAAATTTGTCGGTCCGTCTCGCTACCGAGGATTTCGTAACGATTATGGAATAATAACGGTAACGCATTCTCAACGCTCGATAAAGCTTCTAACCTTCCCGGATTTTTATGAAAATGCAACTGGTTGATTTGCAATTTTCAATGTTAACCTAAGAGAGAATGAGTTTGTGTACGCGTAAGTGTTTATGTGCAGCCGGTTTGTAGGCGTGATAGTAAAAATGCATTCGTGACATTTTAATATAAACGACCTAGAAAATCTAAACTAACTTTTACGGAATAAATGGAGACCACCTTGAACCGTAGAAAGCGTAGGGCTTCTTTTCGTTACGTCATTCCGCCCAATAAAATGCCGTAATCCGGCACCGTTAGACGCTCGTAATATCATTAACGATTATTTAATAACACGGAGAAAAACAACAATTTTTCAGTTATGACAACATGACAACAACAGCAAAACAGTTATGGGTGCCAACAGAAGATTGAATCCAACAGTTTCCTGAAGTATCAGGTTTGTTTCAACGGCCTACCAAAACCGTTTCAGAGTGGTTGTTTCCGACTGATACTCAGACTAGTAAATATGCCACAGGAAAATTCCAAAGACCAAATCTGGAAAGAGAAGGAAAGAAAGATACTTTGAATTATAGGTAAATCACAATGATTTTTCGTGAGATGCAAAAAGTGAGAAATTCCACATTTTTTACCATAAATTGTTTATAACTAAATAACTAGCACCTAACCCTACGCAGTAAAAGTATAAGTTTTACTTCCACAACTCTACTCTACATGGAAAACAGCGTCCTGGTAAAAATGTCATTTCCCTGGTCTACGATTATAATTGGACACTAAACCTGGATCAGTGAAGCACAAATGACTTATCACCTCCTCATCAGTTGTCAACAAATTGATCGAAGCCTCTACTGACCAAATGTGCATATGACCACATGTTCTAGTTCTCAATTTCCTCTCCTTCGCAGGCAGAACCACAGCGAGGTGGAGAAGAGGAGGAGGGACAAGATGAACACCTACATCACCGAACTGTCGGCCATGGTGCCAATGTGCCACGCCATGTCGAGGAAACTGGACAAGCTGACCGTGCTGAGGATGGCCGTCCAGCACCTCAAGTCGATCAGAGGAGCTGTCACGTCTTACACGGAAGGTCACTACAAGCCATCCTTCTTGTCAGACCAAGAGCTCAAACACCTCATCCTGCAAGTAAGTAGGAGCACCTACTCCGATTTTCGCAGGAATCGTTACATACGAACGCTCGGTCGAGGTCTTCAAGGAGGCCGGGCAGCGATAATTAATGCATCTTTTATATTTTCTCTCCTTGTTGTAGGTAGCAGACGGTTTCCTCTTCGTAGTAGGGTGCGACAGGGGAAGGATCCTGTACGTTTCGGAGTCGGTGGCGAAGGTGTTGAATTTTTCTCAGGTAACGGTAATCCTGCGGATCTTTCAAGTCCTAACTGCAATGCTAGACATAGTGTAAGGCCGATTTTAAAGCCCAATCGTCGTTCGTTTTCAGGGAGATCTACTCGGCCAAAGCCTGTTCGACATCTTACACCCCAAGGACGTGGCTAAAGTCAAAGAGCAGTTGTCCTCGTCCGATCTCAACCCCAGGGAAAGACTGATAGATGCTAAAAGTATGTCCAGAATTTTAAACAAAAGCGTCTTATCCCTATTCCTTTCATACATGGGTTTGAAGAAAATTAGTTAATTTATTATCCCTCATGCGCACCTTCACTTATTTAACACTTACCACTAACATTAACAGCCGTTGATCAAGTCATTAGTCAGTAAACAGGCAATGCAGATATTCAGTTTTACTTGATTCGTCCAATACTGATCACCAAATACTAAACTGGATTGCCTGGTATTCCAGCCATGCTGCCAGTAAAAACGGACGTCCCTCAGAACGCGTCCAGGATGTGCCCGGGCGCCAGGAGATCCTTCTTCTGTAGGATGAAGTGCAAAATGACAGCTCAGGTCAAGGAGGAAGCGGACACGACGACCGGGTACCACGGGAGGAAGAAACACAACTCAGGTAACAGGAACAATCAATGAAACCATCTATGTCATAATCAACCTATTCAAATTTTTATATATTCCCTTCCCATCTTTTGTGCTTGTACAATTGTCGTGTCCTTACTTGCCCTTTAACCCAAAATCGTTACCACAACCTTAATTAAACCTGTTATCAACCTCGCTTCCAGACAAAAGGTACAACGTCATCCAGTGCACCGGTTACCTGAAGTCCTGGGCGCCTGCGAAGATAGGCCTGGAGGAGCACGAGGAGGTCGAAGGCGAGTCCTGCAACCTGTCCTGCCTGGTGGCCATCGGCAGGATCCTGCCGCACATATCGACAGTGGCCGCCAACACGCAGACCAGGAGCAACGTCAGGCAGATCCAGTTCGTGTCCAGGCACGCGCTCGACGGGAAATTTTTATTCGTCGATCAAAGGCAAGGATAATGAATGGTTGTTGTTGGTATAACTCGCCACATAACCTCCCTCTTTATGACAGAAGCTTGCCTGGCTGCTGTGTTCTCACTTGATTGAACAAGGACTCTGCGTATTTTTACAAGTCGCTGCTAATTCTTTCTGTGATATTGTATACAAATTTTAGTCATTGAGGATTCTATGTCTGTGAATGTATCTCTTCTTATTTGTAGCTGTTACACCTTCCATCCATCCATCGTTCTTTTGCTTTCTCGATTCTACTTCTGATTTAATTCTAAAAATTCCTTTACTTAGTTTTCTTCCCTATCTTCTTTAGGAGCACATGCCTGGATGAACTTAAGGTTCAAAGGTATTCCAGGTATTTTAATCATCATCACCCTTTCTGATCATGATACAGTCTATAACTGGGAGCTGTGCATTATAATCTAGGGCTGGAGCAACTCCATGTCTCCATGCCCATGATATTTTCACATCTTTATCATTGCTCCTTCCACCTCTGATTACTAATATCGGAATGGATCTACAGTATTTCAAACCTGATATTATAAACTATGCCGGACTGATATTATTCAACAACTTGAAAATACTATGAAATCCAATCTGTTCTGAGAGACTACTTCTATCCTCTACACCAGGTCAACTCTAGTCTTGGGATTCCTCCCCCAAGAGCTCCTAGGTACGAGCATGTACGAGTACTACCACCACGATGACATCCAGGCGCTGGCCGAGTGCCACAAACTCTCCCTGCAGAGCTCGAATGCGGTGACTACGGGCGTCTACAGGTTTCGGACCAAGAGCGGCGGTTTCATCAAGCTGCAGAGCGAGTGGAAATCGTTCAAGAACCCCTGGACCAAAGAGATCGAGAACCTCATCTCCAAGAACAACCTCGTGCTGTAAGAGTGAACCACCCACAGCTAAACTATTGTTTCCTACCTTTTGCCGATTTTCCAGGACCGATTTTCGTACGGTGGAGAGCAGCGCCAGCCAAGCGGACGTTGTCAGGGACAACCTGGACTTCTTCTCGCAATGTAAGTTAAGTTGACGTTCCTCGTTGACGTCCAGGTTTGATACGCTTGGTTTCAGCGAACGGTAAGGACATACAGTCGATAATCAACACGCACGTCGAGGCGAGCAAGATCGGCAGGCAGATAGCGGAACAGGTAATCGATTCCCACAGGAGAAGCGGCGATTCCTCAAGCAGCAGCCCCGATCCAGAATCCTCCATGTCCATGCCAATGACCAGCGCGGAGGTGAGTGGAATTGAAGTTGCTTTTGTTAGGTCTGCGAAGCAAAAACGTCGTGCTTTAAAAAATTGAATAATGCATGCATAAGTTTTTTAAGATGTATGTAGGTGTAAAGAACCAAAGCACACTAATGAGAAGTAGTGGCGAGTCATATATTTTTATGCCAAACTCTTATAGTTTGTCTATAGTTTCTGTCTAGAAAATCCGATGCACCGATAATTTTTCGAGAAGCTTGTTTTAGTGTCCACGTTTCAATAGCGTTTAGTAGCTTTGGTTATAGTGCGAGCCTTCTAGATCTTAGTAAGCTTAACGTTGGCTGTACTACAGAGAGTAATGAGATAATACTAATGTGTAAATCCTCAGTCCTATCTACTCTGCCGGCAGATCCGCAAAATCTCTCTGTTTATTACTAGAGTGTACGCCAGTTCCCGTAGGATAGCAAATTAGAATTATGAACGCAATGAATGTCATAGATGGTTGCATATCTATTAAAAGACGTCTAGAAGGAATTTCATAGCAGCATATAGCCAACAACGTTGCCAAGATGAAATGACGCCGATGCCATTAGGTGCAGAAAATAATTTGAATGTCGAATTCATATGCAGAATGCTTTTAATTTGGAGCCTAACTCTACTACTGAGTACGAAGCCTGTTCAATTCAAGTCTGTCTGGTCAACTATTTCCTCCACATGTAGACATGGACGCCATTTAAGCCTAGCAATGTGGTGCTATTAAATTTGCTTGAGGCGTTTATTCAAGTCGATTCTTTATTTTACTCATCGTGGAGCCACTTTGAAAAATTTTGTTCAAACGTTAACTAAACTTGCCTTCAAAAATTTCATAATACTGTCATTCCAGTCACAAATTTCGACGAGTATGCCATCAGGAGACCAAAGGCAGAGCTCAGACATATCTGATTTCTCCATGAACTCTTCCTATCAGGACATCAGGAACAACATCTCCCTGTCCAACATAGCTGCCGATCCAGGTAAAAGATACAGTAAACCCCTTTAAATTTTAAAAATAGAAAACAGTAAATTTGGTGGTTTTAAAAGCTAACACCTGAAGTTTTAGGAGGGAATTCCGAGGAGGGGATGATAGAGATGATGGACGACACGGCGAGGGAGCCGACGAACAGCGGCCCCTCGATGGACGGCAACGACGAGGCCGCCATGGCAGTAATAATGAGTCTCCTGGAGGCGGACGCCGGCCTCGGGGGCCCCGTCGACTTCTCCGGCCTGCCGTGGCCGTTGCCTTGATTGGAATAAGCGGCCCGTCCCCTTACCCACTAATTTAGTTCCCGAAGACTGAAATGAATGTAGTTTCCGGCTTACTACGAAAATAATATTTTTTATACATTGATTTTTTAAACGTTTCGAGAAAGGATTGCTTCAAGGGATATTGCCAAAAAAATTGAAACAAAAGCCATATGACTACATTTTTTGGAGGAGTCTTTCTCGAAACAACCCTTTTATTGGCCAATAGATTATTCTCAGGTGTAGTTCACAAAGTTAGGTTGTTTCCATCGAAATCAGGAATATGAGTAAATATGTAACGAACCATTATAAATGTTAATAGGTGTCAAAATTAATGTTACATATACATCAACAACAGTAGTTTCGTAAGTTGGTAGGTTGTAAGTTACCCGGATTCATTGTAACAGGTGCTGTGATCATAAGATATGGATACTATATTTTGTGTAAAAATAAAACATTTGATGTTTATTTTAGTTACCATTTCATTTATGTATTCTCATTCCTTCTGTGTTTCCCTCATTGTAAATTACTGGTCTGCATCATTTACGGTTTCCTGTTTCCTCTTCTTTTTCTTCGGTTTTTCTGACACTTCATCCTTAACCTGGGCCAGTAGTGAATCGATCAACTCGGCATTACTTGACTCGTCTAGTTCCACTCGTTTTCTTTTTGATCTATTCTTTGGTGCTTTAGCCTCCTCTGTGACCATCTCCTTTCCCAAATTACTGCCATTGGCCACGCTTTTGATCACTTCATGGGTGTGAGAAATGCTTTGGTCCACTACTTCACCATCACCAAATTGCATCTCCTTACCAACCCCTTTCGTATTGGTATCATCATAAGTTACTGGTTCTGCATCATTTGTTGTATCCTGTTTCTTCTTTTTCTTCACTTTTTCCGACACTTCGTCCTTAACCTGAGCCAATAACGAATCGATCAAATCGATATTACCCGACTCATCTTGGTTCCTTTTCAATTTCTTCTTTGATGCCCCATCCTCCTCCATGTCCATTTCCTTCCCCAAATTACTACCCTTGACGACGCTTTCGATCACTTCTTTGATATGAGACTCTTTCTTCAGGTTTTCTAACACTTTATCCTCAGTCTGAGACAGTAATGGATCAATCAACTTAACATTACCCGACTTGTTTTCTTTCTTTTTCGATTTTTTCTCTGATAGCAAATAGCTGCCATTGACGACGCTTTCGATCACTTCATCAATATGAGAAATATTTTGATTAATTGTTTCTCCATCATCACCAAATTGTACCTTCTTATCAAGACTTTTAGTTTTGTTATCATCATAAGTTATTGGTTCTGTATCATTAACTGTGTCCTGCTTCTTCTTTTTCTTCAGTTTTTCTGCCACTTCATCCTTAACCTGAACCAGTAAGGAATCGATTAACTCGCCACTACCTGACTCATCTTGTTTCTTCTTCTTTCTCTTCGATTTTTTCTTTGACTCCTCACCCTCTTCCGTGTCCATGTTCTTATCGGAATTACTGGCTTTGACGACGCTTTCGATCACTTCATTCATATGGGAAACATTTTGGTCCACTGCTACACCGTCATCATCGAACTTTATCTTTCTATTAACAGTTTTCATTTTGATATCTTTCGTTTTGGTATCCACGTTTGGATTTCTGGTTACAATCGAGCTGAAACATTCAAGAATATTATTTCAATATTAACCATCAAGAACTTGGTAAATTCAACTTACAGCAATATACCCCGTATATAAGGCAGGTGATGGCTAAAATCCGTGTACGTTATTGATAACTTGACTTCATCTCCTGTATTCACAGACGATCCGAGCCACTCGTCATCCTCGTGTTGCTTGGGTATCGAAACATTGAACGATTTATAAACTAAAACGCCGATGTGGTCCTTGCTTTTCCTAATGACGATGCCCTGCATCTCCGCGTTGACCTCCGGCTCGAAAACGAAAAAGTTCGCCGATACGTCAATGTGGATGCCACAGGAGTCATTACTGATCACTCCGAGGCTGTTTAAGAGCTTTATATCCTTGAAGCCTAACAGTATACCTTTCAAACTGTAAAAGGAGGTAACGTGAAGTACCATTTTAAAAAGGTTTAAAGGTACTTACTCCTTGTTGTACTTCGCTACCCCTTCCCTTAGGACATCCTTCAAGGAGTTCTCGACGTTGTTCAAATGGATCGGCCGGAGGAGGAGGTGCTGACGCGTTTTCTTCACAGTCACACCGGAGTCATGTTGATCAACCAGAGACCTTAGGAATGTCTCGTCGAAACGGTTATTTCGTCTGTATTTCATGAACATGTTGAAATTTTTAAAATCTTCAATATTGACATAACCACAACACATAACAACTCGAACATAACCTACAAATTATGGAACATCAATATGACACAACTGCACTTACGAATTTTGTGTTCTATGATTATACTGATATTGTCTGTTATTAGTTTTATTAAAATAAAACTGGAGTCCCTGAGGAGTTTTGTGAATAATATTCCGTAACCTCTGTTGCTCCCGAAATTTTGAGTTTCTTTATATTTGTATGATTCGTCTCATTTTTACCTTTTAACTACGTGTAACAATGTAAGTTGCCTACATTGCATGTTCTGTTCCTAACTGTCTTTCTGAATGGAACTTCCTAAAAGTTCTGCCCTTATGATGCTGTTGCTTGCTTTATTATCCTACCGCCTGTCAGTGCCGGTGGTCAGTCAATCATTGATAATTATATTTTTACACATTCTTGTAAAATTCTGATAGAAAATGACATGTTGATTTGATTATCAATGACACAGTTCTATAATAACGAATGAAAAAAAGGTTATTACACTTACGAAAGGGTAGTTATGGATATTAAATAGATAAGAACGTAACTGCCCGACGTCAGTACAAAGTAACAAAGCTTGTGATACCTTGTCAATAGCTGGAATGGCTCTCTTTAAATGGGTATTTAGGATTCAGGAAATCCCTGCAACATCTACCTGTTAAGAATGAAACCACCCATATGCGACACATATATTTACATAAATCTCAACTACATATAATCTACTTATTCTCCGCCTGCTGTACCTCCGTGGTGTCCTCGCATTCGGCCACCAGCCCCTTCTGCAGCAGGTCGGCTATGCGGTGCATGTCGAGGGTGTCGTCCTTCAGTTTAATCTTCTTCAGGGCGCTATTCACGATGCACAAGTCGCCCCTCAGCTCCGACACGACTGCCGTGATCTTCTGAGCGTTGCTCAGCACTTCCACGCCCTGAGTGTAGGGGTTGTAACGGAGGCCGAAGGGGCGCTGGATCTCCTCGGCGAAAGTCCTGACGAAAGAGAACACGTTAGATTGATACAGGAAGAATTCCATCAGTACTGAGTTAGCACTGAGATGTAACAGAGGAGGGTTTCTGGGTCATACCTCATCTTCTCCTTGGCCTCTTCGAATGAATCGGTGTACCAGTATCCGAGCTGATAGTCGGTTATGATGCACTCCTGCTTGCAAGTGAGATCCGGATCAAACCTCTTTACTTTCTCCGGACAGGAGATGGCGTGTTTTAATTCCGCGACGGAACTCAGTAACCCAGCGCCGTAAATCTTCAGCTCGCCATCTTGTTTTGCCAGGCCGAATTCCACGGTGAAGAAGTACAACTGTAAATAAGTAAGTCTGTGGTTGACAGAACCTTTGGAACCGTTTTAGACTACCGTGGCTAGTCTGTTGACGTCATCCTCGCTGGCGCCGAGGGAGGCAAGCCCGAGCTCCTGGGAAAATTGGGCGAAACTGGGATTGGCCAGCAGCGGCATGTGACCCAGTAACTCGTGACAGCAATCCCTGAAAGAGAGGAACAAGTGAAGAGAAAGTGGAATCAGACGCCTCAAGAAGATGATTTCCTTATTGCTACCATTCGCTTACGGTTCTGGTGTGTAGAACGGGTCCGACGAATGCCTGATGTACTGCGTGCAGTGGAACACCCTGAAAGCCAGCCCCGAGAGGAAGTCCCTGGGGCTGAGGTAGCCGGCGACGGGTCTTAGCTGGAAGCCAGTTTTTCTCTTGAGGAAGACGCTCACGTCCTGCAGCTGAGGGATGTTGTCCTCCCTGTAACCGCAGTACTTGACGAGCTGTGGCCAGTTCTCCAGGTATTCCTTGCAGGCGTGCTTCTGGTAAAGCCTGTGGAGCTCGCGGAAGACCGTTCCCCTGGAGAAGGCGTGGAGTTTACGCAATGGAAAACGTGCCAAAAACTGATACAAGGTTGTAAAAATTTGACTCTTAACAATCAGTGAAAGTTTAAAGGCGAGAACTTTAAATATGGATCATTTCTTGTATTACCTATGGGAGTAGTCGTTTCGCGTTCATATTTATAATCTCAAATGTCATTTATGTTTTGGCGCTTATATCTCGATTCCCATTATCCACGGTTTTAAACTAAAACCCTTTTGAACTGACAGGAGTGGAGGGCTACCAAACCAAATAACCCTATTGGTGCTGCTGAGTTTCATCTGCACATACGGATAACTACACTTACTTTTATAATACATATTGATTTATCGAACAGCTGTGGTTTCCGAGATATTTTAGGTTCATCATAAAGTGTTTACAATTAACTGGATTAACCGATTAAATTCGATTGACAGCGCAAATTACTCAATTCGAAGATTAAGGGAGGAAATTGACAGGAATGCCGGATAGATACACGATGCGATGAAATCTCCGCTTCAAGAGAAATCCAGGTTAATTAAGGCCGTTTAGACGCCGTAATGCAATCAGAAGGGCAGCACTTGGTGTGAGCTCTAACGCCATCTGGTGTAGCTTACTCAAAAATAATCAAATCTATATATTCATGGTCTGCAGAATGTGATAACGAGCAACTATTAATTACTAACTAATCGACGCTAATTAGGTGTCATTTAACGTTCGTAATTGTGTTTTTGAAGCTGAAAGGCACTCGAATTTTTCCGTTTTTGAAACAATATTTCTTATTGAGTTCAGTGCCTCTTTGGGTGCACAAAGTGGCTACACTTACACAATACCATGGCTTACCAAGTCTTTATTTCCTCCGGGGTGTACTTGACTTTCGGTATCGGCTGGCCGCTGAAAGAGGGGGAAGTGTTAACGGCGCAGTTCCAGCCGGAATCGGTGCAACTTACTGCTTGTAATTCATGGCGATCCTGTAGAAATAGTCGCGCCTCTTCCTGTAGACGGGATCCTTGAATCCGGGATGATCGGCGTCCAGCTCGCTGCCGTACATCAGGACGTTTTGGGCGAGGTCCAGGTCGGAGATCTTTTTCGGGAACCACGGCATGTCGTCGAAATCTAAAGGAATTTTTGGGACGAATTTGGGATTGTCGTTTTGGTGCATCTTTTTATTTGTAAGATAACAGGCTACAGGGAGTTTGTGGTGTCACATTCGAACAAAATGGTGGTTGTTGCAGAACGCCTTCTTCGTTGGGTGATAGTCATTTTGTTTCATAATTAAATTTTTGCAAGTAAAATCTACTAAGAATGGAAGGGGGAGCGTTTTGTCCCAATACCAACTTAGGGAGTCCTCGTCCACCGCCTCTTATCTCACAAAGTAAAAGTAAGGGTGGCTATTACGCTTTTACATTAAGGCCCTGTTGAATAATGGATGTACCCTTACCGAAACTAGCCGTAGCAGAAAGTGGAGTGGGTGGCGGGAATTCACTCTCGTCCCCGTCGCCGTAACTCCCAATCACCATAGTTACTACTTCTCTCCTCAGGAGACGCCCTATCTGCTCCACCTAATAATTTCACTCAAAATGCCTCTAACTGCTCCACACTTGTGGCTTGTATATTTTTCTCATAAGATTTTGATCTTACCTTTCGAGGTTCGCACTCGATGTCGACCAAGAAGTCTCCCTGATTCTCCCCATCGCGTGACGGTCTGGACTCAATGTGCGTCACGTTTATGCCTAGATCTTGGAAGGCCTGCAGGGCCCTCACTAGACCACCCACTTGGTTCTTCAGCGTAAAGATGATGGATATCTTCTCTTTCTTTTCGGGCAATTCCTTCTTTTCCTCTTTGGGGAGAGGCTTTCAGGAAAGTTTAAAGTTTGTGAAGCGGTTTTTGAGGGTGATTTCGGTGAATCGTCATAAGATATAAGGTCATAGAGGGTTAGAAGAAAAATGGCAAGGTGAACACTTTAGATGTATTCGTGCAAGAAGTGTTGATAAAACTTATTCATATTGAGCCAATTGATATCTTCCATTTGTAATAATATGTCATGGGTATAATCTAGCTACGCAGTGGCTCAAGTGAAACCAGAACCATGGTCTACTTCCAACCAATTAGACTCCTTCCTAATGTTTATATCTGAAGTACTACATTTTAAATCCATACGATGTTTTAAAGGGCACTTTACTCTTGAGCATATCAAGTTTTGCTTAATTTCTTTGGAACCGCCTTAGTGATTTATTGCAAGTTTTGTAATTTGACTTACCTGTATAATACTTACATCTTTTGTATGAAACATAGAGGGTAATTCATTCTTGAGAATTTCCTATGAGCTAAACTTAAGTAAGACACGTGCCTCATATGAAAAAGTTGTGCAATGGACATATCGCCAAATATTTTTTTAGGTAATGATACCCTAGATAAGGAGCGATACGTTGGCGGTTTTAGGAATAAAAGAATTTAAATCAAAGCAATACTTTTAATTTCTGGATGTGTTTGACATTTAGTTACCTTCCAAAAATTTCTGAGAACCTCTTAGGCAACCTACTTACATAGCAGTATACAGGAAACAAAAGGTTCCACGAGATTTATCAGTTCTGTACATTCAGAGATTTAGAAATGCAATGGCTAAGATACGGCCATACAGTGGCTGGGGATAAAAGACTGTAGGAGTGACACTATGTAAGGATTCACCAAGCTATTGAGTATTAAATGGCGTGACAACATTGTGAGATGGCGCCGCCATCAAAAGTTCGAAATATGTATGGACTTTGTTTACTTAATTCCAGTGGCGCACGTCCAAGTATTAAATGTTTTGTTTTTCCTTGTGTACAGTACCAGAACCATCACCAGAACCATAGGAGTAAATAAAATTTTAAGGCATCTTGAGATAGGACTTGCTATTAAAAAGGCATCAAATGTAGGTACGTGATTCTGCGAAACTGAAGCAACAAAGGTCCCTATTGCAATGATGGTCGCCAACCGTCGCAGTGGAGATGGCACATGAAGAGGAATAAGAGCTTCAGAGAAATCATGGTTAAGATTACTACAGCTGAATGCAAACTGTTTTTGAAACAACGGGAATACTCCAGGAAAACCAATATTCAACTGCTTCAGAATACCCCGAACTGCACAAGCAGAGTTTTCAGGAAATAAAGTATCAAACTCCTTTGAGAAGCTCAGGAAGAAAGAAGATTTGTATTCTATACATCCAGAGCGTCAGAAAAAGCAAAGGTGCATAGCCAAATAGTAGCTGCGTTGAAACCCAGAGTGCCTTGAAAAGATTAAGTATGCTCAACTGTATACTATACTAAGCTTGTATCTTTTAGACTTTCGTAATAGACCTTTTTTTGAAAACCCCTACAAGATAAGCCTAGTGGACTTGGATCGGGACTAATAGTCAACCAATATACGTGTACCTCCTGCTCAAGCAGGAAACAAAAGTATTAAACGCTTATCGACAGTTCAGCAAGATTTTTGATTATTGTACATTAACAGGTTTAAAAATATCATTGATAAGACACAGCCAGGCAGTGGCGGCTTAAACCAGACTGTACCCCGACTGTCCTGAAAGCAAATGGTATACTACATGAGAAGAAAGATTAAAAAATTTTGATGAACACTTTAAGCCAATGAAAGTGTCTAACCTATTTGAACAGCTCAGTGAGTTGATTTCTGTACATCTAGAGCTTCATAAATATCATTGGTAAGACATAGTCAGATAATGGCTGCACTGATACCAGAAGAGATTCCAATCAGTCTTGCAGATATTATGTAGCTATACCACATGAGAACCAATGGTCAGTTATTTTTTGATAAGTTGACAAGTAAAAAATCCGAGTATTACTTCAAGGGTAGTAACCCTTCCAAACAATAATTAACCACATTACACCAGGTAACAAAATACACATATTATAAGAAACATAATTATTTTTGCCTCACCTGGGTCTTGAGAGGAATGGGGCTCTCCTCCTTGTAGTTCCAATCCTCGCCGCTCCTGTAGAGCCACAAGCCCAGCAGGGGCTTCCCGGAGCCGCTCATGTTTCTCGTCCTCGATTCCTTCGGAACAGGAGCACGTCCTCGCCCATCCCGAGGATTTATAGGCGACCACCGGGGGTGGTGTTAATTCCGATTGCGCGCAGACCCCTCGATTGGCGGAATCAACGTTTTGTCGCGATTCTTTGCGTCGTTAAAAGCGAGATCTTCCAGAGAACTCCGGAGAGGTTTGCGAAGTCGTCAAGTTTTATTTTCTCGGATCATTAAGGGGGATTTTCGTAGCGGGGACGGAGTTTTGTGCTTCATTAAAAGATGAAAATGCAAGGCACATCCGATGTACTGCGTATGTTTATATAATGTTTTCATGGCGAATCATACAAGCAAATAAATCTGGGAAAGCCCGGTCATTTTCCTCTATTGTTGGGGTTTGGGTGGATGTGACACTTTTCGTGCCCCACACGAATCCCTTTCCACGGTCGAATCTGCTCCCTAATCGAAGGTATCATCACCCTTTGCTTGGCGAACGAACCGTGGCTTATCGCTCCTTCACAACTCGCTTAACCGAAAAACTCGATTAAGTCAGATTCAAAGACGTCACAACTCCTTCGAAGAAGACAAATTTAATACGGCATTCAAGGGAAGTTTGCGTATGTATTTAAACCTGACTGCGCGTCGCCTGACCCAATTTAATTGTTGCATTGTAGAGTTTCCCGATGGCGGAGGAGGAGGATGAAAGAACAATAATTGGTAGAGAGGAGCTGAATGGGGCCTGATGTTCTTCGATTTTCAAAGGAAGACGTTTGGAAAGAAGGGAAACGTCACAGTGAAACGTTTGTATTAGGATTCTCGTGCGTGGTTCGTTAACTTTGAAGAGCTAAATGTGGGTTCAGAAACGGCAGATGTAATTACGTTAAGTCAGCAGGTACAGAAATCTGCTCTAGACATTCTAAATAAAATAAAGGTTGAGTCTTTTGGTGCTAGGACTACCCTCCATACTTTTTATAGGGAGTTGTAACGTAGTTCCTATGACTATTTTGTTGGAAGTTTTGCAAATATTATTGAAAGCATTTTTAATAATAATGATAGTGTCTGGTAAAACATTAACCATCATATAATATTTATAAGAGGGTAGATGAGAGTAAAAACCAACTAAACTCATTATTTTCCATAAAATATAAATATGAATCGGCAGCCATTACCCACGTAACCTCAAGTACCAATCAGGGCGCGTGACGTCACGCTTCAATAAACTCGCTGTTATTTAGTGTACCTTCTTTACGAAAATTCGAGAAATTCAATTTGAAACGTCCCTACCAATGGGGGTTTCGGTTTTGTGTGGATCACGTATGGAACAATATTCACCTACTTTCTTCGTGTTGTCAAACATTTAGCGTTATTACACCCTAAATTGAGTAATAAATTGAGAGAGATTTGAGTGATTACAATTCACACTTAAAAGATTTGCTTTCATTAATAAACATTTAATATATGTGACTTGATTTACACATTTCTGAATTCAAAAATGGAGGCTTATCATATGAGTAGAGGAAGAAACGAATGAGGAGGTTTATGGATTTGTTTCTCAATATTAAATTCTAGGTTAAGTTGAACAAGTTTGTTTAATGTTGTTTAGTGCACCGCAACCATGCAGGCAACAAAGTACAGTGGGTTGCGTTTTTTAGGGGATTCATGCAAAATCGTTTTTAATTTTTGGCGTTTTAAACTACTTGGTGGTTGAAATATTTGCAATGCAAGTTGGATTTGCCAAAGCAAACAGCTCTAATTGGCCAAAGATATGTAGTGATGCTGAGAACGATTTTTAGCGTAAACATGCAAGTAAGTCTATGAAAATACTTGCCCGAAGAGAAAATGCTAATCTAACCTGTGTAATTAGATCCACCAAAATAAAAATAAAAATATTGTGTAAAGTTCTCTTCTAAACCGATTTCCCACCCCTCGAGTTAAAATGTAAAACTACCTCGTGAATCTCAAATTTTGTTAGAAGGAAAACAAACGCATCGATACCTACTTTCCAGAGACTCCAGCTTTCAGCAAATACGACCCGTTTAATTTACTGTTAGCCGGTAAAGTCCAGACGTGAGGAATCTGAGAACAAAGGTCTCGAGAGTGGTGCTCGATGCGGGAACGTGGGCAGATAGAAAAATCATGGTTTATTCAACGGGAATTAATATCGGTTTCAATTACTTTACTTCGGAGTATATTCGCTGGAAGAGGGGAGGGAAAACGAAAACAGATTCCCTGCCAGGTCCGGATTTTCACTTCGAGTTGAAATAACGGAAGAGCCAAAGCGAATGAAATTAAATCTTCGATAGAAATTGGGAGAAATTAGCATTAGGTTTATATCGGAGTGATTAGATGAATTAAACGTTTTTAACATTCGATCGAGTCCACCCCTGCAACACGTTATGGGATGGGAGTCCTTTCCCCTTCACTTCTCTCATGATTAATGACAGTCCCTGAGGATTTATCAAAATTTCCTCAACAGGTTGGAGAATCCCAGGAGTCATTCCTTATCGATTTCCCTTTCATTCAAACACACAAAAGGATACATCAACGAATACCCGTCGGATTTTGTAAAAATCCCATACCGACATAAAATCTAATAATTCGCCAGGAACTACTAAAACGTTAATAGGATGGAATTATTACTTGATGGATAAATAAAGCAGAATGGACCTCATAAGCTATAAACTTTGTCGTTCGCTTTAGGAATTTCCAATAAACTTTATGGGAAGTTCGGGAGTCACCCGAGACTGAAAATAACACAGCAGAGTACCTCGGAGTAAATACAATAAACAGATCGAAACAAAGAAGGTTTCTACTCACGACGGCAGACAGATTTGTTTTTAATAAAAGTAAATTATTCAAAGTTTAAACAGGAAAATCTGGTTAATATGTTAAACGACTGGGCAAAAATATTTATTTAGCAAATAGTTTACTGCGTTAATAAAATATAAATTAATATTAATAAGTATGATAAGAAATAGAAATAAAATGATAATTGGTAAATAATACAAAAATGTCTCTACAAAAACTTTTGATGTATTAAAATTAAAGGATAAATGCAGTTTATCTAATCATGTTTTCAAATAACTAATTTTTTGTTGGGTATATTTTCAAAAATTTTTTTAAGCAAATTTAATGTGTACAACACAATAACCCTTATAAATAAATATAACATACAGGTTGTTTGGTAAACATGTGACAAAAATTTAAGGGGATATTCCTTGGACTATTCCAACAATATTTTGTTCTTTGATGATTTTTCATTAATCGCTTAATTTCGAAGATACAGGGTGAAAAAACTTTGCGACAACCATTTGTAAAAATTATTAATATGTCGTACGGCAATGGGTTTAGCAAGTACAAAAAATTTTTACCATGAATTGTTATTGCGACTTTTTAGAAGAAACGTTACCCGGCTTACTGGAGGATGTACCATTGGCAACATGAAATATAATATGGGTTATGCACGATGGTGCACCACCACATGTAAGTTTGATTGCTCGTGAATTTTTAACAGAAATATACGGAGATTGGATTGATCCACGTGGATTACACGCATGGCCTGCTCGATTCCCAGACTTAAACCCCTAGATTATTTCTTATGGGGTTATCTAAAATCATCAGTTTAAGCTACTCCAGTGGATAATTTGAACGACTTACGAAATCGGATAATTGCTGGGTGTAATTCAATAAGAAACGAACCTGGTGTGTTTCAAACGGTTTGGCAGTTATTGATGAGAAGATTGAATGCTTGTATCAAAGCTGAAGGATGTCATTTTGAACATTTTGTTGTAGATTAAGCAACTTAAGATACAGGTTTCCAAAAATCATCAAAAACAAAATATTCTTAAAGTAGTCCAAGGAGTAACCCCTTAAATTTTTGGCACATGTTTACCAAACACCCTGTATATTCCTAAGATAAACTGGACCAGGCGTGTTCGTAACCAAATGCATCGCGTTCATTTAGTAAAGTATGTAAAATATTACATTTTTTAATGACAGCATTTAGACACAATATAATCACAAAAATTATTGTGATACATGATGTATTCATTGTAAATATTTAGGTGTTAAGATTGACTATAATCTTAAATGGAACAAACAAATTGAGTATATATTGAAGAGGACGAAATAAGTAGTTTACATTTTTCACAAATTAAAAACAGTGATGAATTGTAATAGTCTACTATTAATCTATTATGTTTTCTCCTATAGCATTGGAAACATGGAGATATGGAAACATTGCATAGGAAGAGCGTGTAAGAGCTTAGCTTATTACAAGTAATGCAAACTAGAATCCTCAGAATCGTCACAAAAAAGAACTTAGATATAAATAATTTCAAAAATTTCTTTCCGAAAGATAGTCCACGCGAGAGACAGTATATTTATCGAAACTGTCATTTCATGAAATATATTTGAGGTATCTCAGAATTACGGCCCCACAGTGCCCCATTCGATATCAAATTTAGTTACGCCGCGTCCCACGCGCATGCAGCCCGCGCCTGCGCAGTCGGCGGACCCCCTCCGCGCGCCGCCCTTCGTAGCCGCCGTATTGACCACTCGGGCCCCCCTAGAGAGATCCCCCCTCGTCTCTGCGTCTCTCCGCCATGGATTTTTCAGCGAGGACGACTTCCTGCCGGTGCTAATCGTCGCCTTCGTCTTGCTCCTGAGATGCGTCTGCCGTCGCAGGCGTCGCAGTGAGCCGTCGGGTAGGGCGTCGCGACGCCCCGCCGTCGTCGTCCGTCGGACCGCCGGCGGAATCGATAATCCTAGGGCGAAAACAAGCATGGCCGACACCGAGTACGAGGAGCTGAGGCACAGCTTCGAGAAGTTGGCGTCGCACGCGAAGAACTCCACGCCGTTTTACTCGTAAGTAGAATGAAGTTTCTCGAAGGGGAGTAGTTAGGTTGCTTTGAGTCTCCTGCCCATCGTCCCTAGTCGACCCACACTAACATTAGTGCCCATACATGAAGATGTGTTTCGACACTCCCTTCCATTGCTTCCAATAACTCAAACCTTCCAAAAAACCTTCACAGCACCCTTTACATGCATCCATTACTTCCACGTTAATCTTCTAAATCAATTCGATACTCATCACTGGTACGTGTCATAGATTGGTGCACGACATTACGGTCGACGAGGATTCGCCGACGTCTTCCAGGAGCGACCTAGAAAACGACTGTGATACCACCGGGGATGGATCGGAGAGGTCGGGACCTTCCTCCCTTAACGCGAAGAAGGACCAGCAGCAGCAGCAGCTACAACAGCAGCCGCTGTCGCTGGAAGGGTCGCTGCCGCCCCCGTGGGCGGGCGAGAGGAGGCGGAGGAGGCTACCTGAGATACCAAAGAATAAGAAATGTAAGTAGAGAGGCCCTGTGATAAAATGCAATCTAGAGAAAAGTAGAGGGTTCTGCGGTCCATAAGGCTTTAACGATGGGTGGGTTCCATGCTGCTTTCCATACCTAGTTGCTGTATTGAATAGAAATCACACACTGCTTTCTAGCTAATTTTATAGTTGGAGGACAATCTAACTAATGCAGTAAGGATTGGGACTTAGGGGGTGATTACAAATATCGGCTAGTTCCTTCAATCTAACTAATTTGAGCTGAGAGTTAGGTAAGGTCCATCCAGTCTGAATTGGTCCAGTTGAAAAAAAAAACAATAAAATCTAATAGCCACTAACGACACACAAAGACGAAGAAGCCGCTCCATAGGCGCGCCATTTCAACGAATTTTAAAGTAAATTTTGAATTCTTTGATATTTTGGAAAGCTCATGGATTGCCTTTGTTAATAATATGAGTTACATTATGATAATTCAAAATTTCAATAAACTACAGTAGGGAGAGACACGACATGTCACGTAAATCTACGATAATCGCACTTTTCTTCTCATATTTCAATGAATTTTAAAGTAATTTTTGAATTCCTTGATATTTTGGAAAGCTCATGGATTGCCTTTGTTAATAATATGAGTTACATTATGATAATTCAAAATTTCAATAAACTACAGTAGGGAGAGACACGACATGTCACGTAAATCTACGATAATCGCACTTTTCTTCTCATATTTCAACGAATTTTAAAGTAATTTTTAAATTCTTTGATATTTTGGAAAGCTCATGGATTGCCTTTGTTAATAATATGAGTTACATTATGATAATTCAAAATTTCAATAAACTACAGTAGGGAGAGACACGACATGTCACGTAAATCTACGATAATCGCACTTATCTTCTCATATTTCAACGAATTTTAAAGTAATTTTTGAATTCTTTCATATTTTGGAAAGCTCATGGATTGCCTTTGTTAATAATATGAGTTACATTATGATAATTCAAAATTTCAATAAACTACAGTAGGGAGAGACACGACATGTCACGTAAATCTACGATAATCGCACTTTTCTTCTCATATTTCAACGAATTTTAAAGTAATTTTTAAATTCTTTGATATTTTGGAAAGCTCATGGATTGCCTTTGTTAATAATATGAGTTACATTATGATAATTCAAAATTTCAATAAACTACAGTAGGGAGAGACACGACATGTCACGTGAATCTACGATAATCGCACTTTTCTTCTCATATTTCAACGAATTTTAAAGTAATTTTTGAATTCTTTGATATTTTGGAAAGCTCATGGATTGCCTTTGTTAATAATATGAGTTACATTATGATAATTCAAAATTTCAATAAACTACAGTAGGGAGAGACACGACATGTCACGTAAATCTACGATAATCGCACTTTTCTTCTCATATTTCAACGAATTTTAAAGTAAATTTTGAATTCTTTGATATTTTGGAAAGCTCATGGATTACCTTTGTTAATAATATGAGTTACATTATGATAATTCAAAATTTCAATAAACTACAGTAGGGAGAGACATGACATGTCACGTAAATCTACGATAATCGCACTTTTCTTCTCATATTTCAACGAATTTTAAAGTAGATTTTGAATTCTTTGATATTTTGGAAAGCTCATGGATTGTCTTTGTTAATAATATGAGTTACATTATGATAATTCAAAATTTCAATAAACTACAGTAGGGAGAGACACGACATGTCACGTAAATCTACCATAATCGCACTTTTCTTCTCATATTTCAACGAATTTTAAAGTAATTTTTGAATTCTTTGATATTTTGGAAAGCTCATGGATTGCCTTTGTTAATAATATGGGTTACATTATGATAATTCAAAATTTCAATAAACTACAGTAGGGAGAGACACGACATGTCACGTAAATCTACGATAATCGCACTTTTCTTCTCATATTTCAACGAATTTTAAAGTAATTTTTGAATTCTTTGATATTGTGGAAAGCTCATGGATTGCCTTTGTTAATAATATGAGTTACATTATGATAATTCAAAATTTCAATAAACTGTGTCTCATTTGTTTCTGTGGCATTATTTGTATTGTGTATATTTAGTGTAATAATATAATTCAATATACAAGTATAGTACAATAGTACAATTAGTGTAATAATTGAAATTGCATACACACCACTGAACTCTAATGACGACTGAAAATGAACACGTGCTAGGCATTCAAATTTAATGGCTGTGGTGGACCTGTTTAACTCTCGATACTAATAGGCATTTCATAATAGACATGTATTTTAGGGACTAACAACATTTCTCCGCGCCAAATGTACGGGGGTGGGTTGAACGCTACGTTACATGAATACTCTGCTTTTGTATAGGGTAAAAACGTATTTTTTGAATGCGCTCGGTATAAACCGGGCAATTTTTTTGTTTTTTAACTGCACCAATTCTGACTGGATGGACCTTACATTAGTACATGTGTTTTGAAACTCCAATTGGATCAAAAGGGGATCTAGTCTAATCCAGATATTTGGAAGATTGCACTTTAGAGGGTGTTTAGTATTATGAGATTCTTAGTACGATTTAACGAGAGATTTAACTTACCACGTTGTTTATATTCTGTTTATGTCATCAAATTGTTATCTTTTTGTGATATTAAGGCCTTTTGATATCCTTCGCTGAGCTGGGTGTTTAATGACTTCTCAATTATGCAAATGAATGATTACACAATTAAAATTATATTTAGCATGATTAAAGGTATTATTGTAGTAATGTTATCTGATCATTTCGTAATTTTATGATGATAAGCCATTTAACGGTTAAATATGCCGCAGGTTTTGATCTTGATTATTATTCCTTGGTTATAGTACTTTATTTGATGTTTGTTATGGTTTTTTCCATCCCGTCTTCTGTCCCATCCATGTGACAAGTTGCTTAAACAGACAAGAAAGAAATTCTAGATGCACGTGCAGCTCTAAGGGCGGTATTTCTTATCTTGCACTACTAGTTAAAACGGACAATATATATTTTCGCCCGTGTTCGATAAGTTAGTGGCAACTTCCCCTCCTGAAAACGACTGGACTATAACAGGTTTTGCGTGTTTTGATCTATTCCAAATTCCAAAAATTGATTCGATTCCAATACTTTCTCGTTATACAGATATCATATATGATAAAGTAAAAATATCAGTATTTACATCAAAATAGAAAACATTTTCTTATGCTACACGACATATTAATAATCTCACCTGGAGTAGTAGGGGATTTTAAATTCACCCTTGTTTGAAGAAATTCCTAAGAGCTTGTAAACTTACGTAGAGCGCGTGCCACACGATATATCGCTTAAACGTATAACTTAAACGTATCACACTGTCTTTGAATGTTTCTAACGTGGAAAAGGTAGCAAAGTAAGTCATCATAATTTAACATTAAGATTTTCACGAAACTGATTCGTGTTATCCCCACCACATCACACTTAAGGTTCTAATTGACCCTTACTTCCTCTCTCTCTTTCCCTACTTCTCTCTTTTCTTCCCTCTTCATCATCTTAATCGGTAAACATTTCGGAAAGTCGATACCGTCACGTTTTCCTCCGTCGTAATAAACTGGGATAAGCCGATTGATTTTCCCGTGACAGTTTCCCCCCTCGACCGAGACGTCTCATATCGTGCGATACCAAGGCCGCCAACCCCTGTCACCTGGAGCGCGATAATTTAGATTGAAATCCGAGATCGGGGTGTTCATTAAATGTCTGAGGGGGAGATGTCGCGGCAGTATTTTAACGACCCTCGTACGAGCGATATCGGTCAGCGAAAGGAAAAATTGTAATCATCTAGAGGTGCTCAGAAGGTCTGGTGAATCTTACAAGTGTTTAGGTGTGTTCGTTGCTTCTTCTTAGACAGTTTTGGCTGATAATTACACTGGTACTAGTACCACCAATGAATTTGTGGAATAAGCAGCTCATTTGAAAGTACTCTACTTGGACCATGGTGGTGAATTTTAGCCATCATCAAGCTTGGTGGCTAAAATTAACTTCCAGCTCCAGCTAAATACAGTCATGACTGCACTGGGGCACTTTTCTTGTTCTAGCTGCCATAGTCACCATGTACAATGCACAACATCAGATCTCCAGGGAGGTCTCTTTGGCGGACGAGCTGGGCGGCACCAGCAGCGGACCAAGCTCAATTCTAGTATTAAAATGCGGGTACCTGTGGGACGATTCCCCGGAATCGGACAGGTAATGACGGGAATATTCCATAAACCTTAGGTTATTCAAAGTTGTAGATGATTTGGGATACTGGATTAGACATTGGTCAGAAGAAGAAGTGTGGTTACGTATCAAAAGAGCTTCAGTCAAGATTTGGGGCCTCTAATTTTTTGACCAAGCTTAATCCAGCAACCTTGGAGGCTTCTGGCCAACTCCTTGTAACTCCTCCTTTGCTCTTTCAGGCTCCTGACGGACGCGGACAGCGGCCACAGCACGGCCCACTCGCCCACCGGGACCGACGGCCCCAAGTCGATGTCCCCGGTGCTGGGGATGTCGCCCTCGATGGTGGGCGGCGTCGCCTACAGCGACGTCGACATGCTCGAGGCGACCCACAGGGGCCTACACAAGTTCATACCGAGACACGGTGACGAGATAGAGGTCGAGATCGGCGACCCGATCTACGTGCAGAAGGAGGCGGACGACCTGTGGTGCGAAGGTGGGTAGGTCCTAGTCTTAGCTTCGAGACCGTTCTCGATCTTAGGCTGGATTGGGTACTATGGAGGCTGTGAGTCCAGAGAACTCCTCCATCTCGACCTTTTTAGACCTATAGAGGTTATTCTTGATTTGAGTTATAGCACTGCGCCTTTGCTATTAACCTCTATATTCTCCACATGTGTACACGATTACAGATTGATACCATTGGTGGTTCATTAGTAAATAGAAGACATTTTAATCTAACTTAACCTTCGCAGTAACAAAGTATATGTTCAGTGGTTTTCCCCTCCTTCTGACAGAATCGACAAACAGCGTCTTTCGCCAAGGCCAGCTTTGTTAGTGTATTCATAAGTCTACAGTGCCCCCATAAACATACCACCGTTATCCTAGTAGTTTTCCTATTGTGGATTAGGAGAAGTTCCATATATTTGGCGTCGGTCCTTTAAGGAACAGTTTAGCTTGTCCCTGCCATGATGAACTGGTCAACGATTCTTAAGTTTCTGTAGAAGCACTTGTTACTTGTGTGATCTAACAGCTGCCTTTGAAATCCCTCGTTGGGGCTCTGGACCACTGAAGTCCTTTAAAGCTCCTTCCCCACATCTTCACTAACCCTTTCGTTGAGGTCCACTGTGGCTTGGTACTCAAGCCATGGTCACGTTGTTTTGACGTTCCTTCTTTTAGGGCTTCTAGAGATACATATATAAAGTACAAATAATCTTGGGCGAAGTCTAGGGCTTCAATTCCTGCTTGGTTATGTGAATACATGGCAATGATGTTTTCATTAAATTCCTGCCTTAATATCACCATTGTGCGTTTATGTACAATGATATTTTCCACCCTGGAGACTAAGCATATGTACTCAGGCTCACTGAGATTCTGGTCTTCGGTTTGGTATAGTGGATGTCAACCCTTACTACTTAGTGTGAAACAATTTGTATAGTATATAAGCAATATGTTGAAGCAATGGAGCCCCTTCTCGAGGGATTTCACTAGAAGCTTTTGCTGTCGATGTACCCGCACTTATGGATGATATTACAACTCTTTTTCAAGTGAATTGAGTGCAATTTTTGTTTGTCTCGAGGTTTAGGGTGTTAGCTTGTTTCTTATGACAGAATTGGGTCGTCAGCATAACTCAAACAATAAGTGCCTTTGGATGTCAGCCTTTTGAGTGTCTAACCACCAAATTTGCCCACAATAGAAGCAATGTAACACCTTGAGGGATTCCAGTAGATGCTTTCGCTGTCAATGTAACCGCACTTATGAAAAACATTATGACCCTATTCTTAGACTGCTGGCTGTTATGAACTGGCATAGAACTCACCTTGTATACGAGAGCTGTTATGTATGGAGGTATTATTAAATGCTCTCTGGATGTCTGGACTAGCATCGCTATTACCATTTCTTCATTTCTACAGTTCTTGATAGGTTTCTCCACTTCGATATTGTGTCTGTTCCAGGCGTCAACCTGAGGACCGGCAGGCTGGGCATCTTCCCCTCTGCGTACGCGGTAGACTGTGATTATAGCGACTGGGACTCGACCTGCGAGCACGGCCGCAGGGAACGTTACCTGTTGGGTAAGTCGAAGCAGCACTAGGGCGAAAACAGAAACGCAATCATTTCCCTTGCTCATCTGTTCGGAAGGTTACATCGGCTCCGTGGAGACTTTGGCCCACAAAGGGACCTCGGTGGTCTGCCAGGCGGTCAGGAGGGTGATCGGGTCCTCAGGGAACGAGCCGGATCTGCAGCCTTGCACTTTGGAGGTGTCCGATCAGGGACTCCGGATGGTCGACAGGAGGAGGAATGTAAGGGATAGAATAGGGTTAAACGGATGTGGTGATTGCAATGGGAGACGAAACTATGAATCTCTCCCAACTTTCGTTATAGCTCGGAGAGACTGAGGGATTTTTACATGCTACCAAAGTTCCTTTTACCAATTGATAACCGATAATTCAAGTATTGAAAAATCATCATACATTTCCTCACATTTTATTCTCAGGTAGCTTTGAACTATAGAACCCACATATTTGAAACTGATAATTCAGCTACCTTCTTCTATAGCTTTAGTACCTGTTTCAGCAAAACGAGCCGTGCATCGACTACTTCTACTCGCTAAAGAATGTATCTTTCTGCGCTTTTCACCCGAGGGATCACCGCTACCTGGGATTTATCACCAAACACCCGACGCTTCAACGGTTCGCTTGTCACGTCTTCAGGGGGCAGGAGTCCACCAGACCGGTCGCGGAAGCTGTGGGGTAAACAAATGATTTCTAAATAAAATCAACCCCCTAAAGGTTTAAGACCTGCTAGTTTCTGAAAGTTCCAGTTTGAAAATTTTAAAAGTCCCAAGCTTTTCTTACCGGATACTTTCGTTTAGAAATATAAATAGGGTCTATAAACTTGACAGCTTTTGGGCTACGTTCATTGCCCCACAACCTATCTAACCGATCATATTTACAGCTATAGTTTTGAATTGCCCGCACTTATTTCCTGCGCACTTCGTTGGCGCACAAATGACGCAGTATGACATCTGTCAGCGTAATCTGTCAGCGTAATAGCGCCATCTCTGGTCGGCTTGGCAAACTAAATAGTGACATCTCTTAAATGATTGAATCTAGATGTCCCTGGACTTCAGGGATCAATCCAGAGTCTGGACGAGACAACGATTCAAAAGTACTCTTTAAAATGAATTCATTACGTTTAAACTAATAGAAAACAACCTATAATCGGGCGTCCGCCATTGAACATTTGGCGACGGCGCTGTCTTACAGTGGCGTTACGCCATTTTATGTTCCAGAGTTTAATGAATTGTAGTGAAGCAAATTTGATCTACAAGTACAATCAATTGTTAGTGAAAAATCATAGCTTCATCAATCCCATTGATAATAGTGTTCAAATTTCATTTCATGCCTATTATACATATCGCTGTAATGTTTTTTTAATTCTTTAACCTAGCAAAATAAGTTTGGAGACCCCTGGTTTAGATCGATATGACATTTTAATATGGAATAACTGTTCTGTTTTCCAGACGGGCGTTCCAGAGGTTCTATCAGAAGTTCATAGAGACTGCTTATCCGGTTGAAGATATTTACATTGAATAAATGTCTTTTAGTGCAATAATGGTTATAATAATGTAAATATACCTACATCGTATAATAATGTGTCATCAATAAATTAAAATCGTTTTGATTTCGATAACTTACTATTTATCACTAGTATACATATTTTTGCATAAGGACCTTTGTTGAATGTTTGGAGGATGAAAATTTATTTTGTAGCGTCATGTTGCTGGAAAATTTGTATAAACATTTCTCTATAGAAGAAGAATCTATCCCATTCAAGGCCTGACAGTTTAATTGTGGATATTAAATTTAATATTTTCAAGCGTCATAGTTTCATTTATCCTCTCACTGTTACAGATTTTCTGTAGAATATTCCATTTCAGGTATTTATATCGACGGAAGTTGTGGTTCTTTCTTGGCTTAAAGAAAGTTAGTTACTGAGTTATGAGAAATATTGCTGTTGTGTGTAAGTACTACTTAGTAAAACGTAATTCGGGGCGAATTTCCTTAATCATAATTATTTTTTGGGATACATTCTGTTCTAATGATCGAACTCACTTGAGTGTTTAGCAGATTATTTTATAAATCACCCAATTTTGATTCAGACACTTTTCGACTATGTAACTTTTCTACTAAGACACTTTTCATTTCCCTGATGATGTGCACTGCTTCGCCCCTAGCAATTTCTGATCCAGTGTCGTATCCATGATATATATCCATTATTTTCTCCTTCTATCTGGCCATCAATTAGCTGTTCCACATTAGTTCCACAGTGTTGATGATCACTGTATTTTTCTCTCGACAGCAAGGTATGTTATATGACAAGCACAAACAACAATAAAGCCATATCCAAGCGAAATAAAGAGTTCCGAGGTTCCAAGGAAGAGTTAAACGATGTCCAAAGAGAGGTCGATCCAGAAATGTAATAAACTTCTATAGCATTAACGACAAAGTAAGAGAATATATGGAAAAATGGAAGGAACAGCAAGACAGAACGGATGATACTAGGTTGCCAATAAAAGCTCCTAAATATAAATGTGGAGAGAAAAGAAACCTGGGACGAACACGTAAAAATATCCAAGTAACAGATATCATGTCTAATACTTGTAGCGAAGCATATAAGGATGAGTATCTTTATATTATATTTTCATCTGACACTCTCCTGAGCATAAACTACCCGAAGCCCTACTGGAGCAAACTTTATAAAAGCTGGCATCAGCTTTCCGATGCCTAAAAGGCGATATCCACAAATCAGAAAAGGCGCCAATTGTGATACCAATAACTCATGAAGCATTAAGGCTTCTATAAATGTTGCTAAAATTGTTCCAAAAATTCAATTTTTGGCAGGTTCGTTGCCTTTCACTTTAATGACTCCTGAGAATCCTTCGGGACATTTCGCCCGTTTCCCACTTCCCCTCCGATTCGTACCGGATAAAAGAAAGTCCGGCGGAATTTCGCCTGTGAGATCCGCCCGGGGCGGCCCTCGCCCGAACGGGGTCAGGCCGCCCCCCCCCCCTTCTCTCTCCCGCCCAATCCCTCTTTCGCCGCGACCGAGTCGCGTTTCAGTTCACGGCGAGCGTTCGCGCAGGCTCGACTCGAACCCCGTCTGCCGTCACTTCCACGCGCACGTGCGACTCAAGCGTACGATCGACTTACGCGTATCGCGCCGTTTTGACTTATCGACGCCTTGGCCGTACCCGGGACAACGATGTGATCGGGTTTCGAGTGCGCAGGGGAATGGTGGATTCGAGGATCCGTCTTCGACAGGCTTGAAGTTAGTAAGGTTGTTTCTATGCGCGGTTTTAACTGTAAATCTGCTTGGGATTAGATTGTCGAGGTGGAAGGCTCGCACGGTTTTTGTATTTTCGTACACGCGACGATCGACTTTTATCAGATAAAAGTACCATTTAGGATGAAGCAGTAACGACGTGACTAATCGACACGGTTTACGAATCGAAGGTTATCGTACCTTTCGCACATTAACGGACCAACCGCAACTTTTTCAGTTCTCATTTAAATCGTAAACGGAATTTTCACAGCTCGCGTTGAAAGTGGCACGATTTCCACTACATTCGGTTCTTGTTTAAATATCTTAAAAGTGAGAGGATCGGACATGGGATCGCTCTTAGAGACGACACGGAAAAGCGGCGGAAAATGCGGGAAAGTGTTTCGGGTTACGCGCTTGCCGTCCCGTTGAAATCTCCAACACTTATAAGCGATCAGTGAGTGGATAAGGAACAAATTTTATTTTTGTGCTACGCACGGGTTAATTCTGATTTCCTGGAATGGAAACCAACACGTTTAAGTGAATCACAATCTAATTACCGGCTCGATTTTAGTTTTCCACTTTTTCGCCTCGAATTATGAATTCGCTGTTAATGTCTAATTTAAAAACCGCTCGTCCGGTAATCGAAAGTAGCGGAAATAGGTTAATGGCGAAATATTAAGATAGTATGTAAAAGCGGTAAAAGTCCGTAATTATTAGATCGTTTAAAGAAAGATAAACAATGGAAACAAAAAGAGATACGAAGCGTGTATATGTGTAATTAAAGCAGTTTGGTGTCAATTAATGCAGTGCCGTTTTGAGGAATTTTAGTTTTCAAAAGGTGTACCTTGGATTGAGCAGATTATGGACTTAAATTAGTTTCAGGTTATTAATTCAGGAGGTGGCATAACTAAAATACAATCTTCAGGTAAAAATGTATTGCTGTTTGTTTCAAAAGATGCAGAATTCTAAACGAGTTCAAGGCCTTAGTATGCAAGTAATTTTGATTACATCGACACATCAATTTGTCCACATATTAATTGGTTTATCTTACATAACTGAGGGTGGCTTAAAATTAATTTAAAAAAATTAAAAATAGTTTCAATAACTTAAAAAAAAATAATAATTACAGTGGCTCGATCTAAGTTTATAAAAAAATAAAACAAAAATGAGATTACAAAATTTAGCAGTAATACCGATTTAAAACTGTTTTGTTTTTTAAATTTCAAGGAAAAACTATTTAGTTTTGATTACTAAACTTGTTTCAAAATTTCATTTCCAAGGGATGAAGCAGGAAGAATTCATGAATCATAAATAAAACTGCCTAAAATGTTACTTCATATAGAAGATTGGAGAAAAGAGATTTAGAACTTAAATTAATTTAAAATTGAACCTATCGAAAATTGAAGGAAGGAGATTTGTCGACTTATCTGTCTCGTAATTACTAATTAATTTACTAGTATTGTTTACTAATCGATAGGAATAACAAAAAATTATTATTATTATTTGAAAAACTAAAATTGTCCCATTTAATTAATACGCCGAATTTTGAAAAATTGTTAATGACGTAATTGTGCAAAAATTATTCATCCGACAGCATCCAACTTTTATATGCTTAAAATAGACGTAAGAACCTAACATTTTATGCCAAATTGTGCTTCAGCTTTAAACTGGGAAAAGTTGTGAATTTTTATAGAAGGCGTCCATTTTAATGGGTTTTCCAAGTTTTCTCGGTGAAAAATGCTTCGATCACCTTTTGGAAGCGCTAATTTTGAAGGTCTTTTAATTCTCTACAAATCGGCTGCACGACGTATTGCATTTACTTCAATAATTTTCACGCTATGGTGAAAAAACGAAAAAGCGACTTATTATTTTATATTTTTATTGTTTCAAAAAAAAACGCAAAAGCTCAGATTTGTCTAAATTTTGGGTTTTTATCATCCTTGATCCATCTACAACAAAGTTTTTTGGCCCGTCTGCTGTTATCTACCAAAAGGGCTTATTTTGCTCCATAAACTGGACTATTTGTATCATGTATAAAATTTGAAGTACTACATAATCCTTATTAGAAAAATTAGTCCTTTTTTTGAAAAATTGTCACATGGAGATACAGTTCTACACTTTCAAAATTTACAATAAAAAACGGGAAACTGACACGTGATAAATAGCCTTAACATGTGTTAGAAAGTAAGGTCTGGGAAGAAGCATCCAATCACAGTTTGAAACCCAAATTGATCCTTTGCTCATGAACATATGAGCTTAACAGTATGGACCAGTAGAACTCTTAAAATCGCCACTAAAACTCGCACAACACCGTACGTTTTGAAAGTCGAAGGATAAGAAATTCAAGTCCTGCAATTAAAATTGACCCAATTTGAGCGCCTCGAGTACGAACAAAAAAAGAAATCAGACCCAAAATCCTCCCATAACTGGCGCAAAGGGGAAAAGTACTTAGCACGCCGCATATTTCGATAAGGATCAGACGCGTCGGGTTCAACGTTTTCGTTTATGGCATCGAACCAGAGTGTTCGGCATGAATACACTTTGTTAGATATGTACTGAGTAGCTTTTGCGCTTAACGACGACACTTGCATCTCTCTCGGGACCGTTTTCGCCTCGCAAGGTCTCGACCGTTCGTCGCGCGGGTCTCTTACTTTTGTTTTCGTAATTATCGCAACGCTTTTTAACGACCAGGGGCGGCTATAGAGAGATACAGAAGAAGACCAAAAAGGTGTATACTTTATGAAAATTTCCTAACCCCTTGATTTGATTCGAAGGGGGATTTAATTGGTCAGTTGAACGACGGAGAAAACAGTAAGTAGCTTCACTTAAACGTTTTCTTCTGTTTTCTGAAGAAAAACTCATGCAACTTTCATCTGCTTTAAGTATGCAAGCACATAGGGAATTCTCAAGAGTACAGTGCCTTTTGGGGCGAAAATAAATAAAAACGCTTTAAATGAAAACTTTAGGTACTAGATAGATAAATTAGGTTGCAAAATTTGAAGTAAATCGCTAGAGCCGTTTAAGAAAAATTAAGAAAATTTTTAAATTGTCAAGGGTGAAGTACCCTTTACGTCGATTCTAGAGAAAAATGGTTTTAAATAAAGTTGGAGGTATGGAATACATAAATTAAATTACAAAATATGAAGTAAATCTCTAAAGCGATTTATAAGTAATTTATGGAAAACTGAAAATGCTGAAGAGAAATGTGCCGTTCAGGGTGTGTTTAGAGAAAAATATCTTAAACAAATATTATAGGTATTTAGTGTAATAATTGAGATACTAAGAATACTAGGAACGTTAAAAGTTTTCTTGGATGAAAACTGAGAAAAATTAAAGTTTCTCTAGGACCAAGGGCTCTTCAGAGAAGGTTAGAGAGAAATACACAGCAAAATTTAACGTACAAAGTATGAAATAAAACTTTGAACGGGTTTTAGAGATAATACAAAAACGACAAGGGTGAAGTGCCCATTGCCCTTATCCGATTTTAACCAAAATTACATAGATTTTAATTTTCAGTTAAATGCAAAGTTTGAGCTTTTCATTACATACAGTTTCTGAATAAAACTCGACCACATACATACGTCAACACAGATATTTTGGCAAAACATGTTTTCGAACTCCTGGAATCTCAAAACGTCCAGAAAGGCCAACACCTCAAATTAGAAAAATCGATCCGAAAACTACTTTCTTAGTATCCGAGGGAAAAATGTGAGAAAGTAGAAATATTTTCCCCCTAACACCACTTTTCTGTTGGATCTCTTACCGTATATGAAAATCGGCCAAGAAAATCAATTTTCTTTCTTTAATTGCTTTAAAGTGTCTTCTACACGATTTTACACACCACCGCACCTTCGCTTAGTTTAGCTGTCAATGGATTTAAATATGGCGAAAGATGTAAAACACATTTGCGTTAAGTGGTTATTGCTGTAATTTTCCTATATTTATCAGTAATTTGAGTATGAGGGTATAATTTGTGAATCACAGTTTGTTAATGTCGGTAAATTCATAAAAACAACTCATGGGAGCATCGGGAATATTTACGACAGTGTTGGTAAAATTCTTCAATTTGCATTTTATTCCAGGAACCACTGATTATTTTTCCAGTGTCCCCCTTCACTAAAAAACATCCTTTAGATCAAAGTACCCTCAAAAACGCTCGAAGTGCTCTTTTGCCTCCTCCTGCTGACCGTCCCCACGTCCTCTCTTGGTAAAAATGCCCGGAGATTATTTTCTAACTGGATTCCGTAGAGGCAAAATGCCGACTACCGGTATTTGTGCTGCAATGCGAGCTGCAATCTCGTCCGATTGTCGATTTAATGCGATGCCGTTTAACTGGTTCAAAACGCTCAGCGCTGGATGTTTCGCAATTCGCCACATGCGAAACTTCTATTTTTCACTAGGCCGTGTTACGCTTGGAACCATAACTAAAGTGTTCCCGCTGAATGAGTTTATTGTTCTGTGGAGAAAGTTAAGCCTGTGTAAGATCCTGATAGAAACTGCATGCAATGATCTCAATAATAATGAATGCTCTTTGAAATTTCGAGTTTTATGTACAGCACAAGTTACAAGTCTCACAAAAGAGCTTGTCTACATGAACAGCTATAACTTCAAAATTCCTTACTTCAAGCAATTTAAGAAAAAGCATTTTAAACTTTAAAAGCAAAAAATAGGCTTTCTATCAAATCCTTTGTCGTAAATCTGAAGGTGCTGCTGAGGCTTCAAACAGTTTGAAAAGTTCCTAGCAGACCTGAGGAATGTTTAAGGAAAATCTTTGGTGAGTTACATTACCTTTCCATTTCTGCGTCATTCAGGCCAATGCCAAGACTCCATTTATCCCCATAAACACCTTCAGTTTTACCACCCCACAAGAAGAGTGAAACAAGAATCCATTACCTTTGACCAGTTATTGACTCTACAAACATGGCACAACAGCACAGCAATGTTGACGATGATACTGACGATGATGTGTCTTGTTTATGATTGGGTAGATTTGGGCAATTTTTAGCGCAATAGAATCACTCATTTGTTGCAAAGACAGAGATGAGCGACGAGGCGTAATTGGATTCGGTCGAAAGAGGAAACATAGCCGAGAACCCATTTATACCTTTTGCGCAACATTCGTTACCCAAGACGCTCATCAGTCATCCGCCGAGAGATGACGATAAATCCGCAGCCTCTTCGCGAAGAGGAGCGAGGAAGACACGAGAGTAAAAAAGCGCAAAAGGCCGAAGGCGCACCGGCGCGCGGAGTAGGTAGGCGCTCTCCTCCTCCTCCTCTTCTCCTTCTTTTATCCGCTTTCCTTCTCTTCGCTCTTCAGTTTCTATTTTTTTTTCGGCTCTTCCCCGGCCTCCTCCTCTTCATCGTCGTGGTCTACGGGGTCATTGAAATCGCGCGGTCGTATGGAGGCCACTACCGTTCTTGTTCTCACGTCCGAAACAGGACATAATCGTATTTATCGGCCCCGAATTGAGTCACGGCGCTTCAGAATGCGCCCAGGACGGTACTGTTAAATTTACGCGTGACCGGGCTGCCAATGTACCCCCCGGCTCCCACTGAACCCCCCAGCGAGTAACATTATCGCTTTGAGCAAGATTTGTAGAGGAATTTGAGGTTAGGTAAGGACTACCGGTAGCACGTAAGGTAACAATGATTTATTAGGTACTAACGCTTGTTATACCACAAAATATGCACGAATCCATAATGAGTTTTGGAGTTATAGTCATTGAACTGACTTTCACTTTTACACTGAATATGTATGTAAGATCCAAAAATGTTTACCTCAAGGAATTTTCGGGTTTATTGCAAACCTCTTATATGGCTTGAAACTCCATCACTCCTCCTACACCTTTGAAGATGCTTGGGCTTGTGATAAACCTTGTACCTAGTTTACTGGCCTCTTCTATCTTCTCTAAACCAGTTACTACCACAAGAGGGCAATAGAAACATGAATGTTAAGTGAAAGTGGCAGACCACGATTACCAGAAGATTTACGATCAGACCACAGATGGTCTTCCTTTGTTTTTGGTTCGGTATTTGAGTTCTCGGGAACCGAACAGGGATTGGAAAGGTTTTACGAAGAAGTAAAGGTAGTCTTGAAGCAATTAAAAGAGAGGGCCTTGTATGATATGGAGGGAGTGAATTCAAAAATCGGGAAAGGAAGAGCTCAGCACTTGGTCGGAAATATGGGGAGAAAGACAATTGCAGTTAGCATAAGAAAATTAAAGGGTTATAACAAATGCCTAATATGAACTCCCCAAAAGTAGACTGTATACGTGGAGATACACATAATGAGAAATCAGATTGACTAGACACCCTGGAGCAGACCCCAACCTGGTGGTAGGAAAATTTGCATTAAGGCTAATGAGAACAACGAGAAAGGACCAATGTGGTGAGGTAATGAACAATAACATCAAAGGCTCAAGGAAGACCAAGTCCAACATGAATTAAACATAAGTATGAGGACAAGAGCAGTATGCAATGGAGCAAATTATAAAGCATGAAATATAAGGAGATTGAAAATGTAGAAAAGAAATATAACATGTTGAATAAAACAAAACAAGAACAAAATATAACGTAAGGAACAGTAGGTTTGGATATGGCAATGGAAGAAGTCAAATATGCATTCAAATGTATGAAAAATAGCAGAGCACTTGGAATTTACAAAGTTTTAAACAAACGTTGGAGAGATAACACAAAAGTATCAATAATAAAGAGATCATTGCCTCAACCGATTTTGACCAAATTCGCGTGGATTCTATGTTTCAGGATACCAAGCCCAAATACAAAGTTTCAGCCTTTCACTAGTCATAGTTTCTTAGGAAACGTCGACCATATATACCCATAGGCACTTTTCCAAAAGCCAGACTTTTTGGGACATAAAAATGCCCAGAAAAGGCAATATGACCCGAAAACTTTTTAATTGTATGTTAAGAAAGTTAAGTAAGTTGTAAAGTTAAGAAAAATTAAGACAGAAATGTTAAGAGTAAAGACAAGAGGAATGTGCCCTTTGTTTCATAAGCAACGGTAGAGCGAATGTGGCAGTTTTGAGTACTGTTTATACATCATACTTTGAAGTATTGGACTTAATGGAAACCCTTAAAATTTAGCGATAATTTCTATGAAACTGCACCACCTTCAAGTTTAAGGATAACAACCATTATGATTTAAAGTAGGAAACTCAATATCATTCTAGTTGTCGATTTTATGTGTAAATCCATGAAATCTACTAGTATAACAGCAGGAATATCCATTCTTCACTTCTCCCAGTACAGCTATTTTTCCTACAAGTCTCTCCCTACCAATTTTCTGCGTTACATGAACCATTAAATGAAATTTACAGAAAACCCCCTTAAAGCGATTTTAATTAAAACCCGAGAACATACAATTTACCAAGGCGGTTCCGATATTAACGTTTCCCATAAAACACCTGATCTGAGACGCGGACGAGATCAAGCGGAAAATAAGACGGCGACGAAACAATGACATTTTTTCCCATTTCTCGATTCTGACAAAAACAATTTCCGCCTGTTAGCCACGCCAAAATCGCTTTCGGTTTTGCAAACAGAAGCTGGCAGGAACGAAAATATCTCGAGAGAGAACGAAAGTTTAGTAACGCGAGCGGAAAAAACGGTACAATACGTAAATATTTGTTCAAACTGATTGCGTAAAGGTGCGTTAAGCGAAAGGGGATTTCGGAATGTTACCTACGACCACATTTTTTATTTCGAAGATAGCCGAATTCCTACCAATTCCTTGTGTTTGAGTTATACTTACTTAGTCTAAGCGAAGTAACGTTATCAGCTTTGATTAAATTTTCTTCTCTGAGACACCAAAGCGTATAATCGAACAATGCAGTAAATCGTCTAAAAACAAAAAGACGACTGATGTACATTCCACAACAATACAAAGATTGTTTGCTTTTCAGGTACTTTCTAATTTCTAAAGCGTATTCGTAGTATACATTAAATTCCCATATTCCATGGGAATGTCAATGTTAACCAGTTACGAAGTTTGGACGTGTTTGTTAACACAATTAAACACATATCTGCATTCTAATTGCCATGTTTACCGTTCGCTTATGGGAGAGGGACCCGAATTGGGAATCCTGAAGGAAAATACACAAGAGTTCCGTCTTTCGAATCGAAGAATCGACCCCTCGAAACGGTATATTTAAAAAATTCGAAATTAATCCTAATTTCGACTGCTGTTACGTCGAACGCTTTCTAATTTACGTAAATCCTCTTAATGGCCCGTCGCGCGATAAATTAAAATGTCCATTGTGGCGATGAAATAACGGGCCATTATAAATCACACTCAACCTCCGACCTGGAATGTTTGTGGATGTCCTAGACTGAGAGGAACATTACGACATCGCCGCTTTGCTGATGATGATATCACGAAGGTCAAGAATACACTATGTTGTTATTCGGTTTCAGCGGAAGAGCAGGAGGGGGACAGCGACGTACAACGACAATTATTCCGTTACTGAGGTTGTTGAATTTCATTCAGCCTTCAATTTGTCCCAAGAAAACTCTTAGATTTCACCTATTTCCAGTCAAATGCATGTAAATTCTAGCTGCAGTGATAATACGTAGCTAGTCCAGCTACCAAAGCTGGACTAATCTTTGTTAATTACTTAGATTTTAATATATATATATATAGAATATGTGGATAATCTCTGGGAGACGTGTAGTAAGTCTAATACTAACACTAACCGTTTGAATAAAATTTTTCCTGCGGAAATTTCCTAATAAAAAATTCGCTGCCTTTGATAACTAGTTAATAAAGCTTTCTAGATATCTGTGAGATTGGAAATTAATTAACTAATACAACCCTCAATTAAATCGAGGGTGTCTAAGCGGAGAGGTGAAGGAGAGAGGCGCTTCGCAAAATTCTCTCCGTTGGGCACGATGCGGTCGGAAAATGCACGATGTAAATTGGCGAAGGTTGGAAAATGTATGATTTAAATTCGAGAAGGTCGGAAAATGCATCATTTAAATTCGCGATGGTCGGAAAATGCACGATTTAAATTCGCGAAGGTCGGAAAATGCATGGCTTAAATTCGTGAAAGTGGGAAAATGCACGATTTAAATTAGCGAAGGTTGGAAAATGTATGATTTAAATTCGAGAAGTTCGGAAAATGCATCGTTTAAATTCGCGATGGTAGGAAAATGCACGATTTAAATTCGCGATGGTCGGAAAATACATGGTTTAAATTTGTGAAAGTGGGAAAATGCACGATTTAAATTAGCGAAGGTTGGAAAACGCATGATTTAAAATCACGAAGGTCGGAAAATTTGCACGTTTAAACGGACATTAATGGAATTGATGAATTAGGATACCACCGGTACAGTGCGGTTGGAAAACGGGAAATTTTGAAGCTGTGAAGATCAGAAAATTCGCTGATTTTTCAGTAGCGTTCGTAGTCCTTTAAGTAGTAGTTAATTTACTTCCGCGGGTATGGTGGAGCCGAAAAATCCGTGATTTTAATTCACGAAAGTCGGAAAACTCACGTTTTTATCTGAGATCTTTGGAAAGAGTTAATGAGGATCCAAAGAGCACAGTGCGGTCGGAAAATGCGTGATTTAAGTTCGCAAAGGTCGAAAAACCATACTTTTTATCGGAAATTACTGGAACCGATCAATTAGAACGCCACCCGACAGAACGGTCGGAAAATGCGCGATCTAAAAACACTTGAATCCAAAGTTTACAAATTGTCTAATGACAATTCAACTCTCATAAATACGGTGTGGTCGAAAAACACGCGATCTGAACCAGCGAAGGTCGGGAAACTCGCGTTTCCTATTTTGTCTTCTTCTAAAACTATTTTCCAATAGTGTGGAAAATTCTATGATTCTTTTTCTGAAATCTAGAGTATACTTTCATTTGTACAATACACATATTTTTAAATTTAATGCTGCACGCTATAAGTCTAAGCTGCACTGATGAATGTTCAATGTACGTAGGTGATGTAGTTAACCTGAAAACTGTGCGCAATAATATTTAAATTACTCTCCCTTCTGAATTGGTTTTCGTAACAAGCAGCGGAGCGGTCATTTGATTGTTTTACTGTTAATTGGGTTCGAGGCGGTATTTAGTTGATGTGAAATGCTGAAGTGGTACTTTATTTTGTTAATAAACGTTGACAAAATTTCAAAATAATGCCAATATTCACACTCATACGAGAAAAGGGTATTTCGCTGCCGCTTACACAGCCTTAATGCCTTCAAAACTTAATTACCTACATTTATTGCCACAGCAAACCGTTGTCGTTAATAAACTATAATATGTTTTTACCTGTACTTAAGACTAAGGGAAAGACAGGGGGTAATTACAATTCTTTCCACGACTGACTTAGAGAAAGTAAGGAAACAGATACCTTTAATTTCATTTTTCATTAAAAGTATAATAATTTTATAATTGACTGTAGGTTGCCCAAAATTTCGATACATTCATACAAACGTAATAAGGCGTCTAAAAGAATGGAATATCATTTATTGCAGCATCATTAAATCCGTATAAGAAATCAAATAGATTCAGTGGTGTTGCATTGGTTTTCGAGTAATGGGGCTATACGGTATGTTTTTTTAAATAGGGACTGCCTTTCTTCCTTTAATTTTTTAATCCTCCAAACCCTCACTTACCTACTCGAATGTGGATTCCTCCGTTACCCTCCGATCTCGAATCGGACCCAGCAGGAAACGATCCCATCTCCGTTCCACGTGAAAGTGAATTTTCGTATTGTAGCTTTTGCGAATGGTTAAATAATAATTATCTCCGGGCGCGCGTGTGTGAGTAAATTCCCGTGATGATTACGCTTAACAATGGCCAATCTCTGAAATACGTACGTACAACGAGGAGTAATTGCTTGTGAATTTTTTAACGGTACCTATCGCCTTCCCATTGTGCGTTTTAACGGCACTCCGGAACATCAGATGATTAATTTCGTTCCATGCGACGAACAAATGTGGATTTGGAGCAAACGTGCTTAAAGAGATTTAGATTCGATGATCGATGATAGCGTGGGATCGTTTTATTTCTACGTATATAAATCTATAATTATTATTTTGTGTCATTTTGATCGAGTATAACATAACTATTCTATCATTTGGATCTTCAGTTGGACTTCCTCGTCGAGAAATCGGTCGAATAAGTGGCACACAAAAACAAGAAAATAACGTTTATTAAATTTTCGTTATAACGCACTCGTCAAATTGCAGGTTGCGGTTTTACCTGCCCGAAGAAAATTACCGTACATCATCACAACGGTAGGCATAACCACATGAGTAATGTACGTCATTACCACTCACGTCTTGTGGTGTAATCTGAAAAAGAAAACTAATTTGTTAAATAATTTAGTCACTAAACAACCATGTTTAGGATTGGAAAAGTTGGTCAAGTAATTACGATTTTGTTTTTCTTTTATAAGCGTTTTTGTAATTTAATTGTTTTTTTTTTTATTTCTTCCAGGGCATGAGCGAATACGAACGTATAAGGAGGGCTTGCTTAAAACGTGGGGAGCTCTGGGAAGATCCTGACTTTCCCGCCACACAGGCTTCGGTGTTTTACCACCAGACGCCGCCGTTCCAATTCACGTGGAAAAGACCCAAAGTAAGATCCTGGACACAATTCTGCAATTATTTTAAAATTTATGGCCCTGTCGCCATCTTAACATTCTATCGACAAATTAGGAAATCGATACTTGCGTTATCGATTAAATGCTCTAGTATCGACAAGAAAAACTCGATACTTCCATTTGATAGATGCTTTTCGTTTGACAGCCATTTTGAAATTGCAGTTCTGTAGATATGTTGACTCACGAATGTTCAAAGTATCGATACTTAATTGCTATTGTATTTATTTGCTATTGTATAATTTGCTATTGTATTGCTGTATTTATTGCTATTTAATTGCTGAACTTTTACCCCACCATTTTGCGAGAATAGTGGAGCAATAAAATCGTCTTTTTCTTAAAAATTCAGCAATTAACGAGAAAAAAATACTCTAGGCACTATTCAGTGGACAAATTGTTTGTCCGGTTTTTTCTCAAATTTGGAGAGGGGGTAGGAACCACTTATGGGTTGAAAGGGGGTTTTGGAAATATGCTACTATTCCCTATCTTCAGAAATAAATTATCATTAAAATATGTCGCCTAGTACAAGTCACTTCGAGAGATCTGGTGTGGATGATGTGGCTTAAGTCTTAAGCCAGAATATCCACTTTCCCTCGCAAAAGGGTGGAGTAATAAACGAAATAACAATAAAATATAGTCTTACAACGAATGCTAGCTTATTAAGCAGTTGATCTAGTCCAATAGACCTCTTAGAACACCGATTGAAACAATAATCTACAAAAAAATGGATACTTTTGCTATCGATTCCATAAGCTGGATAGGTATTTTTGCCTCTGTATTTATTTTAAAAAGGATGTGATTGTGCGGACCTCCTGATTTTGGGATACTTGCACTATTCATTCAGTGCAAACGTGGTGGTCCAGACAAAAATCGATTAGAAAAGATCGATACATTATCGATACAACAGATGGTAAACATATTTAGTACATAATAGTTTTGTGGAGGTAATTGCTACATACTCTATAATTATCATAACAGAATCCTAATGCTAACTTATTTTTTATCATTTGTACATAACTGTATTCTAGAAAAGTGTTGATTTTACCTATTACCACAGGTGGTAAATGCATGAGGCAAATAATTAATGTTTTCTACAAGTAATTGCATTTTGTAAATTTTTACATAAAACCTCTTAGTTTTCTAATTTTATCTGCTGGAATGTGACTGCTAATATTACACAGCAGCACAAAAATCGACAGGAAAAACGTCGATTTCTTCGATATTGATATGGGTATATTCTTTTGCTCGTGATGCATATCAATGTATTAACATGTCGGTACCTTGACCACCAGATTTCAATGGGAGTTCCTACTCTCGGATCCGACGTCGGATTGGAAAGTTAAAACTTCTCGAAACGACTGTGAGCGCCTAATTGATAACCATTTCGCTTAATTAATAATTCCATCATGTGCCCATTGGATCCATAACGTCCAATGGCACAAATTGAGTGTCGATGACCAGAAAATTAGCTAGCACGGAAACATTCATGCGCGCGCGCATACACACACTCATATTTCAAAAGTGAAAGTAAATAATAAAACTCGACTGCAAGAACTTCTTACATCACTTGGGCGTTACTCGGGAAAATAGGACTCGATCCGTTTAATCGAACGTTATGTTCGAGCTGCGTTATTTATGGAGCCTCCAGAAGATGCCGGCCTTGTAATTAGAGCGCATCTCCTGGACTATCATCGGTACCGATTAAAATCTGTTTTATCTACGCGCCGGACAGATTTAAGAGCGGTCCACTCAGTACGGGATGCGCGAGGATAATTGCGGTCGGTTTGAAACTGAGGTGGGTTTCCATGGAAATAAATAGCAGTTCATACTCGATGGTTGTGTCTTAGGAATTCTAATGATAAAGGAATATGATGAGGAATTTGAGCCGTGTCATTCTATTTTCTTCTCATTGCTTTATGGATGCAGTAACCGGCAGTTTTCATATTCATAGCATTTCATTAGCATTCAGTGCAATTCTGTTCATATGATAAGTGGCGCATTACCACTATCGTATCACCTATTTGTAAATAGACTGTTCATTCCTGGCGAAATTAGCTGTGCGCGTATTTGTAACAAAGCGTTCAGTAATAACTGGTCGTTATGTATCAGCCATTAAAACCGCCGTACATTTCGCTCGCCTGACATTATTCATTAAAACGTTTTTATCGGAATTTATGATAGACGTATCGCAATTTACTCCGAACGTGCATTTTTGCTTTGTGCACAGCTGAACTCTCTCAGTGCATGTATGTACCTCCTTTTTCTTCTATTTAGTTTTATTTCGTACCGCAGTACCAGCGGGATCAAGGGAACGCAGTACTATACAGCGCGTTCAAAAATTATACCTCCATTCTTCTTCTATAAGCAAGACTTACGTACAATTCAGATCATAACGTGCCTTACCCTTTTATACTTTAGAAAGGTGCAATGTAATTTGAAGACTTTTAAAGCTTGTGAAGCAAAATGAAGCTTCTAAGGCACGTCGAAAGCTCCATTAACTCTCCTACTGAATCCTTAACAGATTGATAGTTTTAGTCGCTGGAGAAAACACCTTTCGAAACTGTGAAGCAACAAGAGGCCTCAAAACACTACTGAGACTTCGAAAAAAACAGTCTGAGATCTATAGCTTTCAGAACTGCTGAATACACCTTTATACTTATGAGTTAATATGGATCTTCGAAGTTGAATCGAAAGCGCTCTAACAATATTTACTGAATCCCTGAAAGGTGCATTCTAATGGTATTGGCAGTTACTGGTGATACAACTGAAACCTCTAGGAGCTAAAATTGTACGTCTCAAGATAGGGAGGAATGAAGGACAATAATGATGCAAGCTTGATAGATTTGGCAGCTGCTGAGGACAGTCTTGAAAACTGTAGGACAATATGAAGCCTCAAACACATATTGAACTCTAGTAGCATTTTGCTGAAACCATGAAGGAAGTAGTTTCGATTGTTGCAACTTCAAGCATTGTAGAACAGTGTGAAGCTTTAAAGATAAGTTTTCAAAGAATTGCATGGGAGGAATAATGAAAGGTGGACAGATTTGAGAGGTGCTGCAGTTACTTTTGGACACTGTGGAACAGTATGAAGCCTCAGGCACATGTCGAGAGCCCTGCCAATATATTTCAATGAAACAGTGGAATATATTGTGATGGATAACCTTTAAAATTTGTGAAAGAATTGGAACTTTCGAACATGGAATGGAGTAGTAGTGGATAAATCTGCCAGATGCTGTGTTTTGTGGTCCAGGCACATTTGGTGTAAGGAGTAATTACATCGGAAATTGTGTTATTCACCGGAAATTCACATGGAAATTGAAATGTTTCGTGAAACGAGCTGAAAGGTGAAACATTCGCATGCTATTAAAAGATTTGTTTTTTCGAAACCTGGAGAAACCTTCTGGAGAAAATTGAGTGAGAATTACTCACTGTTTAAGACAAACGGGATATTGTGTCACAACTGCAACTTCAACCAAATGGCCGAATGCCGAAGAATTGTGAACACAGTAAAACAGGTCCTGCCTTCAGTAACACAATTTCGCACAGTTTTCCACAACTGGTGGCAAATCCACCCTCCAGATTTCGGCGTGGGGTGCAGAAAACCAGCGATAGAAGATAATCAGGAGCGTTGCATAACGTCCGCCCACTCCGCTTCGGTAATCCGAAGTTGGCAAAGTCGCCTCGCTTAGTCATTCGGAAAATGAACGCAGAAGATATGCAGTCCAGTTCTCTTGACCATAATCGGGCGCCCGTGGGGCAAGATGGCCGTCTCGTCGAGCGTCCTGAATATAAATGATGTTGCAGTTTTTCGAGAACCGGTAGAATGTTAATGAGGTCTTGGCAAAAGCAAACAGTCCTGGCACTGATTGATTCGATATGAAAGGCCTCAACGTCAATATCGGTTGTTTGTTCATCTCTCCACTGGTCATAAAGTGATAGTCAAGTCCGAGTTACGATCAGAGGAGCTGGGGAGTTTATGGTTTGTTAAACAAATAGTGATATCAGACTTCCAGGTACCTTTCGAATCAAAGCCAAAATGCTCTTGCTTATTGCCCTTCTATTCTTATCAATATCGTGGATGCGAACAACCTCTCGTGTGTCCATTACCTACGCTTTAAGGTGCAGCTGCATAAAACGGGTTTTTTGACTCTTATAAAAGTTTTTCGGGTAAACATTCGCGAATTCGGCTGTCGACCTTTCCTCCCGCCCACCATAATCGCTATCCGATTACGGGAGTGGGTGTCCGCTACCATTTTGGGAGCACAGGTGGTGTGTTATGAGATCGTTAATGGTCATCGAACGGATTTGAATAGAAACAATAGGTAATCTCCGAGCAGAAAACTGTCGAAGCGGGGGTCGTACAATTGAATAAATCTTAAATAAAAAATTGAAGTATGTCACTTTCCAACAATATAACCATAGAGAGTCTTTACGATCCGCTCGATCCACTTTTTACACTCCATATTCTCGATTATCGTGAGATCTAAGACGATCACATGACAAGAGCGTTAATGGTGCAAATTAGAAATTTCCCAGTTGTATTATTTTTCTTATACCAGTAATTTTATTTACAGGAACTTTGCCCTAGGCCGAGTTTCATACAAGATGGACCTGCGCCGTTCGACATCAGCTCAGGGAAAATGGGTAAATATTACAACAATCACGTATTAAATTTTTGAAACATTTGCCTCCATTACGCTTTTTTTGTATAACATCGGAGACACATTTCACTTCGCGAGAAAGTCTCTAGGCACGCTTTACGACCGAAGTAATGGATTCTTAATAACAATAACGAATTAATTCTTACCCACAGTCGTATACCTTTGCAATATCCTGTGTGTCATAAACGCGCAGTTTCCGGCTAAGTCACGCTTTAGAATATAAATATTCTCATTAGCTTTGGTACTTACAAATAAGCGATATGATCGAGGGGATATACATAGTTGGCTCAAGTTAAGTGGCACTTAAGTTGCCTATATTGATGCTAGTTTTAAAATAAAATTTCTTGGTCGTAAAATGATTTGCATGGTATGAACAATCGTATTGGAAAATTCAAATTAGACGCGGCCTATACGATATGAATCAAAACAGACAAATTTAAATTAGTTCCTAGAGAGGACGCTTCTATACTTTATTTTACAACTAAACAAACCAATGACATACTGGCACTGTTAAAGTGATCAAGTAAAATCTGCAAGTGTCTCGCTTTAGGCGTAATAAAAACTGTTATTTTTTATTAATACCTATATATTTGTTGCTTTGCTGCATTTTCCCTCAGTTAATTGTTTCTGGGAGTGGCTTTAGTGAAGAGTTTCAGAATCACTATTTTCTCGAATATGTGGTTTATATACTTTACCGTGACGCATTCATCAATGCTGTCAATCCTGATATCTTCTTGTTTTACCGTAAATGCCTTATACTGCTACGTTTATATACTAATGCTATTAGGTATACTTCATGCAAAACAATGGTCGCACGTGACCCGGTGACGTCATATATGTAGCAAGTGTAGCAGGGCAAACAAGCAACTGTTATATTCAGATTCAAATTCACGCGCTTATATCATGTTGGCAACAGTGAGCGATACTGTTGTTTTTGTACGTTCGATCGGACGGCGATTTGACTTACATCTGAATGTTTGCTTACATTACAGTTCTATTAGGTATTTACTATTAGGTATACTTCATGCAAAACAATGGTCGCACGTGACCCGGTGACGTCATATATGTAGCAAGTGTAGCAGGGTGCAAACAAGCAACTGTCATATTCAGATTCAAATTCACGCGCTTATATCATGTTGGCAACAGTGAGCGATACTGTTGTTGTTTTTGTACGTTCGATCGGACGGCGATTTGACTTACATCTGAATGTTTGCTTACATTACAGTTCGTCTGAGTGCATGAACTGTCCTATTGAGAAAATATCTTGTATTGAATACACGTGTACGAAAAAGTAAGGGGAAGGTCATTGGCTAAAGTAAATTCGATCTCGTTACCTTTTGAAAATCTTGGCAACAGCGTTAGCCTCTCCATGAATAACGTGCAAACCATATTCGTTTCGTATGAAGTACCATCCCCCCCTTAACGTGTGTTCAAACAAATCTGCAAACGTCAACTAGAGATCGCCCTTCATAACAACTCCTCAGCCTGGTCTTCCTCAGGTGACAGATGGCTCGTCTCCTGCCTGGGCGTGCTCTACCTGAACAAGGGCCTCTTCTACAGGGTCGTGCCCGCCGATCAGTCCTTCAACGGCGACCAGTATGCGGGCGTCTTTCGCTTCAGGCTCTGGTGGTGCGGCGAGTGGACCGAGGTGCTCGTCGACGACAGGCTGCCCACGGTGCACGGGCGGCTCGCCTTCCTCCAGTCGCAGCACTCCGACCATTTCTGGCCGGGGCTGCTCGAAAAAGCCTACGCCAAGTAAGTGGATATGAAAATTTATTACACCCCGGGTATATTTAACGGTTCGTATAATAGGGATAGTCGATGAAAGTGGTGGCGACTCGTGGGTGTCTGTACAGTTAAATATTAATAACGGTGGTAATAGTAAAATGCATATATTTCTACGAAATGTACAAGCATGCATAGCAGAGTAAAGCAGAGGCGAAGAGTGGAGTTCAGTAACGTTGCTTAAAATTTTGGTAACTTAGATGATTACTTAAATCCGATTTCGTATTCAGAAACGCTCCTTGGGATAAATAAGCCCAATAGAACCTGACGGACCAGCTGAATAGACTTTCATTATCCATTCTTTTGGCTCTAGTTGATAGTGGATCCAACTGATTCCTCCATGGACCCCTCTTGAATTTCTTTCCTTACTCACATTTTCCTTGTTATTAAAGACACAAATTTGAGACTTTTACAGCCAGTCCTTGAATTTTAAGTCTCTAAAGGTCAATGCTTTATTCACCCACCACCATATGTTTCGCCTTTAAAAATGACGCTATTAGAGATATTTCTGTGCGTACCTACGCGGGCGCGTTACACCCAATTTGATTCCCACTCGTGCGAGATGAGTCATTTTTAGAAAACACTATTGTTTATGTAATTGCTACCGTAATTATGATTATCGCTGTTAAACAACTTTATAACGGAGAGACCGTCGAAGGAATGTCGGGCGTGCTCTACTTATATTGTAATTCGCTGGATTCTAATCGTGGAAAAAATATTTTCTCTCGATTTCCTTAGAATTTTCATTGTGCTTTCTCTCGGTTTAACTTAAGTCCAGCTACCGAGACACCTATAATTATAACAATAAATTTACATAATCACTATCAAGGTCGTACTCTAATGACAATAACACACCTGTTCGAAAATGTGATATCTACTAACAGAAATATAATGAAATGCAGAGAAAAAAGCAGATCACATTGCTACGCATAAGTACGGTGTGCGCGGAGAGAAACTTGACTCGGTAATCTACTTTTGCGTTGTTTTTTTGTCTCCACTCGGATATCAGATAGTTGTTATGTACTGGGAGAGTAAATTGTATAATAACGCGCGGTAGATTAAATAAAGGCTCTAGAAAGTTCGTAGAGAAAAGTAGTATTTATTTGTACCAGAGGCATACTGCTGATGAGGCGTTGAACCCATTTCATGTAAGTAAATGGTGAATACGCGCGTGGGACTTCCCCATTTGTTAAGCTGTATAAAAGCTGTGGCACTAGTTACAGCATTCCTAAAGAAACAAGCTAAAGTAAACGAACGAACGGACATGCAATAAAGATTCCAGAACATTTTATAGAACGTTGAAAAGACTAGAGATTCCTTTAGAAATTCCGGTGGCTAGAATGGATCTAAAGTTGAATCTTAAAGTGCTACCGATTTTTCACTAACAACAGTAACATCTAAAGGGTGAATAAGAAAGCAGGCACTTGACATAAGGGTTTTAGTTTGTCATGGTTCGACCGGTTGCCTACCCGCGATATGCCACTTCACATATAAAATCATTTAATCGGGGCTATGTAAACATGATGGCTCTTATCCTATAGGAGCACCCTATTGCTAATGTAGTGAACATACCTCCAAGATTCCAAATCTTACCGTCTCTTTCCTTGTGAAAAGCGTTTGGTCATAAAATAATTTTTGCAGTTAAATACTAAATAGGTTTTCTAAACGTTATCGCAATATTAATTTTACCACCACATGCTCTTTTTGGAGAGAGTATCCAAGGAACTTCAAACGTGTTCTACCTCGTGAACTGTCCAATGTATCCAGAAACCGAATTAGTACGTCCCGTTCATGTGCTACCTTTTCCTCAGGTTGCACGGCTCGTACGAGGCCCTGAAGTACGGCTCGATGCTCGACGGCCTCTCGGACCTGACGGGCGGCATCACCGAGAGCATCCCGATCCGGCAGGACGCGACGACCTGCTCGAGGCTGCTCCACAAGCTCCTCGACATGACGTCGATCGTGACGTGCGCCGCCCAGGCCCCGAACCAGGTCAGGTCGCACACGGAGAAGCTCGCGAACGGCGTCCACGTCGGCATCAACTACAGGATATACTCCGTCGAGAGGGTCGAGACGTTCGACGGCGCCGACGCCGTCCAGCTGATAAGGTTGCGGAACCCGCTCGGCCAGCCGCCCGAGTACATCGGCTCGTGGTCGTCGGACTCGCCCGAGTGGTCCGAGCTGCACCCCCAGGAGTCGGAGAGGGTCAGGGGGAAGACGCAGGACGGGGAGTTCTGGATGTCGTACGGGGACTTCGTCAAGACCTTCACGCACCTCGAGGTCGTGCACCTCGACAGCGACACGAGCAGGGACGAGCCGAGCCTGCACACCAAGAACACGTGGCAGATGAGGCTCTACCAGGTAAGCTGTCCTCGCCAGGGGAATCCCCAGATGACCGACTCTGCACTGTCAGCCAGGATACTACCCTGCTTTTCTTCTACTTCCTCTTCGCATGACTAGGAATACTCCTGTTTGTCTGTCTCCTATTCAGTTTCTGCTGTTGCTGGCTATAAGTTGCCTTTGCACCTTTTTAGTGGTCTTCCAGTTGGTCTTCTACTGTAGGGTTTGTTGTTCCTACATATGTTTACAAGCTGGTCCACTTCTGTTTTCTTAACTTTACTCATTTGTTGACGTTCTGAATTCGGAATGATACATTGATCTCTTATATCCTTATTTGCCTGTATGTCCCTTAATGGAATTCCTTTCATCGATCTTAATGTCTTCGTTTCTACATTATTTATTTCTTGTTTTGTTCTTTTTGTATCTTTGCCTTGTTTCTGATGCGTGTGTTAAAATGGGTCTCACTGTGGTCTTGTATTTACTCTCTGCTGTTATAAATTCGGCCCATCTGTTTTTCTCACTTCTATTGTTGAGTTTCATGCACTGGTGATTTCGCCTCCTAGGTAGTTAAACATAGTTACTTCCTCTATGATATTCCTTCTATTTTCAATTTGCATCTACATGGTTCTTGCATGGTTCCTTGTATCTAAAAAATTCATTGATTCTTGGATTTTTATGAATAACCATTTGGTTTTTCGTTTCCCTTGTAAGGGCAACTGGCAGAAGGGCGTCTCTGCCGGCGGCTGCCGCAACAACCCCGACACGTTCCACCTGAACCCCCAGCTGCACCTCCTCCTCAGCGAAATGGAGGAGGTCGTCGTCTCGCTGAACCAGCACAGCATAATGGAGCCCAAAGTCATAGGCTTCACGTCGTACTCTCTACCGAAATCGAGCTCGGAGACCATCGGCAAGGCGTTCTTCAAGAAGAACAAATCCCTGTTCAACTCCCAGTACACCAACAGCAGGCAGGTGAGTCACAGGTGCCAGCTCGAGCAGGGCGGATACCTCATCGTCCCGACGACGTTCGAGCCGGGCCAGGAGTCCGGCTTCACTCTCCGCGTGTACTCTGGGAAGCCGCTGAAGCTGAAGCTGCTGGACACCGTGCCGGTGCTGGTCAAGTCGGCGATAGTCAAGGCGCCGCCGCTGTTGGACGGGAAGAGCTTCAGCCAGTACGAGGCGGTCTTCCTGCAGCTCGCCGACGAGCACAGGACGGTGAACGCGTTCGAGCTGCAGGAGCTGCTCGACGCCTGCCTCCCCAACGACTACATCAAGAGCTGCGCGTCCATCGAGGTCTGCAGGCAGATCGTGCTCACCTTCGAGGTAAGTTCTATTCGAAGAATTAACCTCTGCAGACCTTCTAAGATGTTACTTCCTTTTGTGGCCTGTAAATAAGCACTACTTTAATCAAATTACCACTGCTAACTGGTTCCTAGTGTATCCAGTAGCTGTGGCATGAGAACTCACACCCATACCCTAGCAAACTTGGTTCGTAAGGGTTTCCAAAAATCGATACATGGAACCTGCTGACACTCCAAGAATAAGTACTACTTTTCCTTTACCGTACCATGGTATGAATGTATGGAAGGACCGCGCTAAAACATCGCTATCTTCATTAACTCCATTGCAGACCTCTGGGACTGGTAGGCTGAAGTTCTCGGACTTCAAGGACCTGATGTGCAGCCTGAAGTTCTGGCAGACGGCCTTCAAGAATCACACGAAGGAGAAGACGGGCATCCTCAAGGCGGAGAGGCTTAGAGACGCTCTACTCGAGGTGGGTTTCCAGCTGAGCAGCGACGTCCTCGCGACGCTCATCCTCAGGTACATGAGGAAGGACGGCACGCTGCGTTTCGGCGATTTCGTATCGGCCATCCTCCACCTGACGGTTTCTTACAGTAAGTGAGACTTGCAGGAATCTCGCTAGTGGGAGAAAAGTTTCTTGTCAACTGAATAGTTATTGTGGTGTAGTGGTAAAATTAAGTTAGTTTGTGGTGACGTCTTGCAAAGACCCTAAAACACTGTTACTATTATAAAATCTTCTCCGTCTCCACCAACTGCCTAGTTTTTACCACGTAGGTAGTATACAATTAATCACTACATTAGTCAATAGCGCAGTACGAAGGGGAGGAAAAGGAATAATCCACACTTCGAGTTGCTTATAGTCGAGCAGCAATATATACGTATCGTCGTGCTGTTATATTCCTTCCAAACGTCTAATTTCAAATTAATAACTTTATACTTAATTTAAACGTATTACCAGTGAAAATTATTTTTTACTCTTTAGCTCGGTTTGCTATTAAAGCGTAATTTTCATCTTTGGAGGAAATAACTGAGAGGTGCCTGTTGTAATTAACGTTAACCAATCTACTATTACCTTATTATTATCATATTTCGAATAAGTTGCGTCATAATTAATCTAACATTTGTTTTAGGCATCTTCGAAGCCAAGGATCCTCTTCAAAACGGAACTATTAAACTGAATTTAGCGGAAGTAAGTTATTATCATTTCCAACTTATTAGCATATCGTCACTATATGCATATTGCTTTTATTGCAGTGGCTCAAGGCTTCCCTCACCTGTTGATAACGGATAATTGTCTAAGTTTTGTAAATATGTACGTAGTTTTAATTAATGTAACAAGTTTGTAGATCGATACCGTCACTTGTAATATACCGATAAATTTTGAAATAAATTTTTTACCACATTTAATTACTGGTATCAAATTCAATATTTACTATGCTAGAGTTTACCAAGTTAAGGAGTAACGAAGTGGCGAAATCTCAGCCATACGAGGATTTCCTATTGTTAATAAAGCATGCGGTGCCTTACAACACAAAGGATACTGCTGTCTTTCCTCGTACTGCCGCTACCTGTATATCCTTCACATTTTAAATAGGTGCTTTCATTATTCCTTGTGTGGGATAGTTCTGGTGTATTGTACACAAATAAAAGGAAACACAAAATAATCGAACACCGCCACTGGGCTTTAAGTAATCAAAGTCGTTTCGAAGCCATTTTATACTCCATAGCTCGATGAATCCTAGTATAGTAAAGGTTCCTATCCGTTGAAGGAACATTCTGCTGCAAAAGAAACGACCAAATCATTGTTTCGCTTTTACTTTTCCATAAAAAAAAATTGGACTCGTCGAACACACAGCGAAATCCACCACAGCTCAGTATTCCGACGCGCAGTAGCAAGGATCCGGCCTGGCATTGGGCTTCTTCGCGTCCTGCTGCGGCAGCACGTCGCCGTAGCTGTTCTTGAGGAAGTTGACGTGTCCCTGCAGGTTCCTGATCCTCATCTGCGCGTCCTCGAAGTTCTCGTTGAGGTTGTTGATCTGCGCCTGCATCTTCGCCCTGATCTCGTCGCGGTCCTTCTGCGCGGCCTTCGCGATCGCCCTGCTCTGCGCCATCTGGCGCTCGAGGTCCGAGATCTGGTTCTGCATCGACTTCCTGACGATCTCGCACCGCTCCTTCGTCCTCGCGATCTGCCTAGCGCTCTCTTCGCGCACCGAGTCGAGCTGGCTCTCGAGCTGCGTGATCTCGTGGAGACGCTCCTCGGCGAGCCGCATCGCCTCCTCGGCCTTCTCATGCAGCTCGTCGACCTCGTTCTTCAGCCTCATGTTCTCCTCGTCGACCTCGGCGAGCTGCCGCTCCAGGTCCTCGATGCGCCTCTTCTCCGCCATGCGCGCGTCAGAGCCGAGCTGCTGGTCGCTGCGCACCTCGTCGATCTGGCTCGTCAACGCAGCGACTTTGTCCCTGTACATCTTCAGCTCCTTGCCGATCGCCTCGTTGTTCCGCTCGGCGAGCAGGTGCATCTGCTGCGCCTCCTGGAGCTTCAGCTGGGTCGCCTTGAGGATGTCCGGCAGCGGCATCAGCTCCTGGAGCTTCTCCTGGAACTGGTTCTTGACGCGCTGGATCTCGAGGTTCACCTGCTCGCTGACCCGTTGGTTCTCCACCTCCATCAGGTCGATGTGCCTGCGTTGCTCTTCCACGCATTGCTGCGCTTCCAGGTACTATAAAGTGAAAAACCAAATGGTGGCTTGAAACGTCAAAAGGCAGGTACCCTAAAAGAGTTGCACTATGTATGGAACAGCAATGGTCGCTCTACCAAAACTTTGGACAGAGCAAGGAGCCACCGTCTGTCTCTGATAGTATTCCAATTTAGCCGAATATGCGCATGAGTATTGAGAGTATAGCGTGAAGACGCAACAACGTATGAAATTGAGAAACTCGCTAAAGACAAAAGGTACCTTATTCCTGTAGTCATTTAGCTGCTCCCTCTGATCCTCGGTAAGCGCCCTCAGTTCCTCAAGCTCGTCTTGCGCCTCCCTGAACCGCTGCTTAGCGACGTTGAGCTGCTGCTCGATCTCGATCATCTGCTCCTTCGACCCGTCGGCCCTCTTGCCGGTCCCCTTCAGTCGCTTCAGCTCGTTCTCCAACTCCCTCATCTTGTCCTCGGCAGCCTTCTTCGCCTGGTCGGCGCTCTTCGTCGTCTCCTTCAGTTTCTCGTTCTCGGTCCTGAGGGAGGAGACCTCGATGAGCTTGTTCTTGAAGTCGTCCTGGAGGCGGTTGTATTGCTCCTTCAGTTCCCTCAGCTGCTGGTCATTCGACTGGAAAGAGATGGGGTATAGTATGGAGCTAGGGTCATGGGGGAAGGGGAATTCTTACTGGTTTCGGCGGCGCGCATGGCGGAGCGATGCAAGGCGGGAAGCAGGTCGGTGGGGGGCATAGCATCTTCCGGTGGTGCTCCAAGTGTTCCCTCTCCTTCTGTACCGATACCAGTTCCTTTTGTATGCCCTTGATCTCGTTCTCCATGTCACCCAAGTGTTTTTCCTTAAACAAGAAGATAAGTGAGGTTTCACCACATCTTTACCGTAACTCCAACGAGTCATTACCAGCAACTCCGTATTTTTGGAATACTCCTGTAGCCTGGACTCGACGTCTGCCGGGCAAATTCCTCTGGCCTTGCCGCAGCTCTTCCCTCTTACGGGAGACGGCGATTGAGACCGCGGCGCGCACTGCGCTGTGCCGCCCTGAGCAAAACACATTCGGTTTCCAAAACTTCATAGTTGATATTACATGGTACTATGTTACTTGTAATCTGTTGTTGAGCATGACGTTCTCTTGGCAAATCATCCTCATCTCAGCTTGTAGGCCCGCTAGTTGCTGCTGGAGACTTTCCACTACCTGATCCTTGCTGAGGACGTCGGACTGGAGCTTAAATCTATTGATTGTTGGACAAGGGTTTGGTTAATGTGGTGGTTTCTTGAGATGTGAGAGGGATGGGGAATTTTGAAATGTTGGGGCCGAAAGATGGATGATGACTGAAACTTCAAATTGATTGACACATGAGGTTTCGTCGATACGGAGCGAAATGATTAGAACCCGATGTAAAAATCAGCGGTGTTATCCATAAAAACTGCTAATTACGTGTATGGCATAACGTATGATATTTTAGGTAGAATATTTAAGTCATTAGGTATCTACTTAGTGCAGGTAATATGATAATTATCGTTGTGAAATGAATATCATCAGACATATTCCTCATAGAAAAGTCAGTTGTGTAGTGATATTTATATTTGTGCAATCGGTGAAAGTGGTCTTTTAAATAACGGTCTACTGGAATTATCCTCGAAGTTCCACTATAGAAGAGATTCTCATTTATACGATGTAGCCCAATAAGTTTTGCGTTTTCTCTTTGGCCTAATCTTCGGGTTCCATTATATTTGCTACCTGCTCCTACGTTAATGAGGAGAACAAACGGGATGTTCTTATACAAACACGCTGCATATGAAGAAACGCTTATGAGTTTCTTTACTTATTTCCAACCACTGAAAAGTGTTTGAATTGTTATGAATTTATAGTGAGGTGCTGTACTCACAACTCTTTGGAAACAGGAAAAAACTCAATATTGGACGAATTCGATCCAAGCTTTTTGTTAACGGTTTCACCTATGCAACTGGATTTTAGACACAACTTAAAACCATGAACGTGAAACATCTTTCCAGGGAGACCGGTGAAAATTCCGAAAGGAAATGTACAGAGGGTTGGGCATACTGACCTTTTTCCTTCTAGATCAGCATTCTCTGCAGCTAGCTTTTCCTGCATGCATATACACTCGTTGAGTTTCTTAGCGTACTCGGTCTGTGGAAAAATCCATAGAATGTCGGATTAAAATTTGGTATCATCTGCAATATTTGTGAAGCAAATATTTAAAAATACTAAAACAGTGATAGTAGCATAGGAAGTAAATGGAGAAGCGAGCATACTTTGGACAACTACCAGAAATAACTGAAGTGTGAAGTATATAAGAATATGCACCTCACAGAAGAATAGGGAAAATTTTCATAGGACATTCACGATTCATCAAGAAAAGATAAGTGTCCTACAAAAATAGGAGTCCTGGAGACAGAAGGAAATTTTGATGATGATCATTGTCATGGGGCGCTGAGGAAAGGAGCGTTATCGGATCATCCAGTAGCATCGTACGATAACTTGTCCTGACTCAGTGGATCCCACACTATAAGTCAAAGACTCTGAGCGTTCGTCTCAGCTGAGAACTCCGCGCCCAGATCGGAACCTTTGCATACCCTCGGCGAGACGTTCGCCGTCCTCGGCGACAGCGCCTTCGGCGTCGCCCTCATCGACGCCACCCCGCTGGCGCACTTCACCTTCCTCCCTGCGTCGTTGCATACGATGATCTTCGGCATGTTGTTCTCCGTCAGGCCGCAGACTATCACCTTCGGCAGCTTGTCCTCGGCGTGCTTCGTCTGCAGCGGCCCGCACGGCGGCACCATCGACTCGAACAGGTTCGTCTGCGTGATGAGGAACTGGATCCGCTTGATCTTCTCCTCGAAGAGCCTCATCTGCCGGCTGAGCTGCGCGTTCTTCTCCTCGAGCTCGATCGCCTCCGCCTCGGTCATCTTCTCTTTCTTGAGGAGCTCCGCGACGCGGCTCCTCAGCTCGCAGATCGCGCCGGCGGTCACCTTCGCCTGCGCCTCGGCCGCCTCGAGCTCCCGCAGGACGGCGCTGTCGATCGCCGGGTCGTAGTTGAACACAGAGCCGCCGCCTGGGGAGAGGATCAGCTTTAAACAGGGGATCTGGGAACCGAGGGATTCGGCCAGAGTCCCTATACTTTAAGCCCCGGGAACGCTCCCTATGGTTGTGAAGGCTCACTGCATTTATAATGAAAACGATATGTACCATCGATTTCGTTCTTCACAATTCTCCCAACCGAAAACTGGAAAGCGTCTAAACCCATGGCAGGCGATGATAACAGAAGGAAAATCTAGCACCTAGCATCAAAAGTGACAGCACCACCAAACTGCAGAAGTCTACTTACCTTCTTCCTTCTCTTGCCCAGTTTCTGGCCCACTTTCTCCCGCCTCCCCCTGTGTTGGACCAAACATCATTTATCATTTAATTGAACAGCCGTTCCCAGTTACTTACCGCATCCAAAGCAATCATCATCTTCTCGTTTTCCTCCACGACCTGCTGCAACTGCTCCGAGGCGGCGTTTATCATTTTTTCCACTTCTTTCATCTCATCGTCCTGTCAATGCAACAATCGTAACAAGTATCGAGAAAATCCATAGGTTTACTTACATCCTCGTAATCTGAGGGGAACTCCATATCGGTCTCCCCTCCCTGCGTGATGTTGTCCTCGGTGGTCTCCGGGATGGTTTCCGGTAGCGCGTCTTCGCTCTGGACCGCTTCCTCTTCGTCGGCCATCTTTGCGAAATCGCCCGGTTTCGGTGTCTCCTCCTCGGATACCTCCTCGACTAGTTCGAGTTCGGTTTGTCTGGGAGTTAGGAATTCCTTGCTGCCGCTGTCTGTGTCGCTCTCTGGATTATCTGCCTGCTGGCTGGAGAAGATCTCCAAGAACTCCTCCTTGGGCTGCGGTTCTGGTTTGGACGGTAGCCAGAGCTCTTCAGGTCCCTGGTAGGACGGGAGGGTCTGCCTGGAACGCGGCTTCCTCTGAAATCGGATCGGTCTGAGTATCCCGCTGACAAATCCGGAGAGGTTTGACGTTACCCGACAGATGCTCTCGAGCGACCTAACCGACCTGACCAGGCTCCTATTGTCCAAGTTCAGATCCCGTATGAGGTCGAAGGGCTCGCTCCTCAGGCTGCTCCTGAAATAGCGGTCCGCGTCGCCGATGGGCTGGTTGACGGACTGGCGGAAGATCTTGTTGTAGGTCTGCAGGAAATCGACGTGCTTCTGCAGAGCCGGATAACTGAAATTTCTCCGGCCGAGTAACGAGCCGCACTCGCTCCTACTGTGCAGATTCTTGTCGGAAACTGTAATTTTCTGTCTGCTCTGAAAAACGGGCCGGTGAGATTAAACGTCACACTGTCAAAATAATGTCTACCTTCATGTTAGAGGCGTCGGAAATCGGCGCGGTCCCGGTGACGCTGCTTCGTAATGTCGCTCTGCTGTCTCCCTCGAAGACCGAACGGTCGACAGTACGAAATAGTAATTGTGTGGAGGTTAAATGCGTTCATCAAACAAAAACGGAGACATTAAACGTCAGATACAAGACTAAGTTGACTAAGTTTTTGAATATGGACCGAGCGGGGAAGCTCGGAAAATCGGATTTGACCCCAACAGTCCCAACATTATTTCCTCTGGAAAAATGTTAATTGACGTGGATAGAGAAGTTTTTTATTATCATAACACGATCATTTGATATTAAATGGACAGGAGTTTCAAGAACACCGTACTGAGAGGAGTTCGACATTCTCCATTTCCAAAATCACATCAAGAATAGTTTGTTACAGTTTTTTAAGTGCACCTTAGGCAGTACTTGACGATAACAAACATTTACCCAATCAATTTTTCTCTTATCATTTTACTGAAATCTCTATTGTTGTGACACACAGGTTGCCTACCCAGGATCCCACTTCTGATACCACCATATTAATAATTAAATGTAACGATCACATCTGGATATGTGCATGTGTTGTCTGCCTGCTTCATACGTGGAATGTATAAGGGATACATGGGTGCGTGGGACTATTCAGTGATGGATAGGCAACATGTCACAACACACATTAATGGACCAATCATTGCTTGCTGGCGGATCGATTGGCTATATGACATGCGCAGTTGAATTTTTTAAATCCGTCATTTTTAAGTTTGAATGGTAATCAGGAGAATTCAAATTTGTATGTAGTAAAACCGTCATAAAAATACCTACCTACTTATAACACTGTTTTTTTTTAAAATATTTATTATCATGACGAATGGTAATCAGGAGAATTCAAATTTGTATGTAGTAAAACCGTTATAAAAATACCTACCTACTTATTGTACTGGTTTTTTTTTAAATATTTATTATGACGAATGGTAATCAGGAGAATTCAAATTTGTATGTAGTAAAACCGTTATAAAAATACCTACCTACTTATAGTACTGTTTTTTTTTTAATATTTATTATCGTAACCTCATAATCCCTTCTAGAGCAGGATGAAATAATCTCAATAATAACCATGAATCTCACACAAAACATGAGCTCCAAGCATAACCAATCAAATCAGTCGTTGTAGAGATAACTCCTACTCCCCGTATAGCACTTATGTATCCTGAACTTAACCTCCGGCGTCCAGCTGAGGTCGTAGCTCACATTCTGGAACCTGTAACCCTGATTGGCCATCAGATACAAATAGCCCGTCTGATCCATCCCGAAACCGTCGGTCCACACCATCGTCTCCGCATTTGAATAGATAATCTCCGAGGTGTCGAAGGGTTTAAACAGGTTCCACCTACCGACTCCGTAGAGGGGAATGAGGCCGTAGTAGAGGTCCCCTCGACTGTCCATCATCATACCATCGCTCTGCGCCTGCTTGTCCCCGAAACGTACGACTTGTCCCCTCCAGCCGTCCGACCTGCAGGTCTCCTCGTCCTTAAGGATGGTCGTGTTGATGCCGTAGACCCCAACTCCGGTTAGGGACGTGTACAAGACGATCCTGCCGTAGGTGAGTTGCGGTGACATGGCGATACCGTCGATGGGGAACAACTGGGATATCAAATCGTTCCTGACGTAGTAATTCGCTGCGCGCAACTCTGGAAACATCGTACTATCCCGAATCTTCCAGGCTCGGTTCTCCCGTCTGGAGAAGATGATCAGTCCGGGATCAATGGTGGAGGTATCGGGGATGTAAGCGAAACCGCCGTCGCTTTCGTCGACGACGAGATCGTTCATGTAACCTCCGTTCTGCAGGGAGATCTCCTGCGGGACTTGATAGCTTTGGATTAGCTTGCCGTTGCGGTTCAGGTCTAATAGGAGGATTTTCGGGGGACACTCGATGTGGTTATTGTTGATCCTCACGCCGTCCAGGATCCACATGACGCCCCTCGTATCGATTTCCATCCCGAGCGCGCTCTGGAGGTTCCCGCAGATCCTGTCGTCGTTCGCCTTCCAGCTGGGGAACGGCACCAGGAGGTTGTCTTGGCCGACATGGCCCTTCGGGATGTAGGCGAGCGTCACCGGGACTCCTTTCCTGAACTTTGGCAGAGTGATATATAGTCTATCGCCGTAGAACTTTATTCCTCCAGGCACGACGTTCTGCGGTATGTAGGTCTGCTGGAGGAGAGCCGTTTGATAGGAATCGTAGCTCCTCCAGGTGAAGTTGACGTAGCTCCAGGAGTATTCAGTTTGGAACTCGCAGGCGGTGACGTAGGTCAGCGATGCGAGGATCAGCAGTGTGGAGCTTTTCATGGTGAATGCGCGCGAATATAGATCGCCCCAGTATTATATACCTGGTGATCTGCACGGTGGTATCACGTTGTCGCCGGTGTGACTTAATCCGACGTGAAAGTCAGGTTGGATTTTTAAAAAAATCGGTAGAGCGCATGGGAAAAACTAGTCAATAAATGGAATTTCAAACGAGGGAGAAAAACTTGCCTCAAATGTCATTAGATTCGGAGGTAAAGAAAATAATTTCTAACGAGGAGATTATTGATGTAACGATGCTGCTGCTTCGAATAAAGAAACGTGGAAACGAGGTACAAACAGCATTTCAATGTCATTTACTGCCTAATAATGAAATAAATACGGAGTGTTCCAAGTTTTTTGCCCAGCCAATATGTTCGAAATACGCCGTCCGAAAATTTTGAAAAAATCAGGTTTCTGTTATGAGAAGAAGAGAAGGTAAAATTTATTTACCACATTATTACAAACGTAATCTGCAGCGCGTCACTAAATAGTTTATAAAATGCAAATTTAAGTTTAAAAGGCGCAATTGGGCACCAACATTGATAAAAATACATACTTACATACAATACATTACTTTGTTTAATTAGTTTGACTAGTTTAACTGATTCTAAAACTACCATTTATTCCTTGCATAACAGATGCTGAAACAAAAACGTTTAATAAACAGAAGATCCACTGGAACTTTAAATTACAAAAATTACTCAAAAGCAAATTTAGTACGTTTCCAGACGTATCAGATATTAGTTTTAAACACTGCAAAGAGTCAAGAATAAATATTTCTGTCAGCTTTGGCAGAATTTTGAAGGTTTTAGCAATATTTTTCATATTTTAGGACCGTAAAAACGTGAATAAATGTTCTTAAATGGGCTCATTTCGAATAAGCTGGACACTTCGCACCATCCTCTTCATTTCAGAGATTATCCAGAAGTGCTAAAAAGTCAACTAAACACTGTACATTTCCCTTAAATAAAACCAGAATATTATCAACATTGCGATACAAAAAAAGGTTTGTCATACTAATATGATATATGGAGATGAGATTCCAGGTTTTGCATCAAATCTCAGTTAACTGAGGAGAAATATTGGAACCCATAGCCAAACCTCTCATTTGGATACATAACTGATTGTTTAAGACGAATTAGTCCTGCCCAAGGACCGCATCTAGGAGGAGGCAAAGGTTTAGAATGTGTACCAAAGGACAGTTTCCTTCAAAAAGAAGGTTACAGGTACTAGGCCGATACATTCGTCAGGTGACAGGCCAAGAAAAAGCTTTACCACTTCGAGAGAAGCTGAAACAAAATCTAAAATGATTGTTGGATCCTTGATAAGGTCTTTCCATTTCTGGATGGCCCTAGGGTTACTAAAATCCTCGATAGTAAAGATGTCGGTGAGCCTTTAAAAGTCTAATTGGAATATTCGTTGGTTTAACCAAAAGATGCGTACAGATTCCAGCGTTCTAAATGTTCCATATTTTCGAAGGGTTTCTGGGTAAAAAGTGGGACACCCTATATATTTTGTGACGATAAACCTTCAAGGCGCTACTGTCGTTTTTGCCGTCATTGTTTACCTAAAAATGTTTTTTTAATATGTATCAATGTTATCCACTTACTACGCATGGACGAATTACGTAAAATGATTTCTTCAAGTTTCTGGTAAAATGTAATAAATAACGTTAATAGTCATATTTAGATCGATATGTAGCGCTGACGTAACTTTTATGCACACTAATTAATATATCGTATCAATTTCTGAATTACATTTGTATGGTGTATATTATTTAAATTTACTTAACATTTATCGATATATTATTGATACTAATGAAACAATTTTTTGTTTTCAGTGATTTTAGTTTGATTTAAATATAAAAATAAATTAACGAGATAAATTCTTCTCTTTTTTTTAATTATGTATTTACACGATTTGGTACCAAAATTCTACTGTGACTGACATTCACTGAATCTGACATTCACTGTGACTGAAAAGACAAGAAGACAAAACTTATTTATTTGGAAACATGTTTCACCGAACTCTATTACGGTTATGACATTTCTGCCAAAATTTCATTCCAGAGCCCTTCGAAACTTTATGCCGAGAACAATAGGAGTGGGCTTGACATTCCCTTCTGACTATTTCCCTACTCCAGTTGAGAATAAAATAAATGCGCTCATAGATCCCACTTCTGATAGAATATCTAGGTAAATATGCAACTTAATTCATGTATTTCACATTACCTCCAACCCCTAACGAATCAGTCATTGTAGAGATAACTCTTACTCCCCGTATAGCACTTATGTATCCTGAACTTAACCTCCGGAGTCCACCTGAGTTCATAATTCAGATTAAAGAACCTGTAACCCCAGTTACTTATCAAGTACAGGTACCCGCTTTGGTCCATCCCGAACCCATCGGTCCACACCATGGTCTCCTCATTGGTGTAGATTATCTCAGAGGTTTCGAAAGGTTCGGACGAGCTCCATCTACCGACGCCGTAGAGGGGAATAACGCCGTAGTAAAGATCTCCTCGACTGTCCATCATCATGCCATCGCTCTGCGCCTCCTTGTCTCCGAAATGGACGACCTGACCCCTCCAGCTGTCCGATCTGCAGGCCTCTTCGTTTTTGAGGATGGTGGTGTTGATCCCGTAGACCCCAACTCCGGTTAGGGACGTGTAGTAGACGGTCCTGCCGTGAGTATGGCGTGGTGGAGACATGGCGATGCCGTCGATGGCGTACAATTGGGACATCACATCGTTTCTGATGGGGTAATTCCTAGCTCGCAGCTCCGGGAACATCGTGCGATCCCGAATCTTCCAGGCTCTGTTCTCCCGTCTGGAGAAGACGATCAGTCCGGGATCTACGACGGAGTTGTCGGTGATGTAAGCGAAACCACCGTCGCTTTCGTCGATGACGAGATCGTTCATGAAACCTCCGTTTTGCAAGGAGATTTCTGGTGGTGCTCGATACCTTTGGATAAGCCTCCCGTTGCTGTTCAGGTCTAGCAGGAGGATTTTGGGGGGGCACTCTACGTTGTTATTGTTGATCCTTACGCCGTCCAGAACCCACATGATGCCGCTGGTGTCGATTTCCATCCCGATCACGCTCTGGAGGTTCCCGCAGTCCTTGTCGTCGTTGGCCTTCCAGCTAGGGAACGGCACCAGAAGGTTATTACGTCCTACGTTACCTTTCGGGATGTAGTTGAGGGTCACTGGGACTCCCTTCCTGAACTTTGGAGTGGTAATGTATAACCTATCTTTGTAAAACTTTATCCCTACGGGCACGACGTTCTCAGGTATGTAATTCCGTTCACGTACGGCTTTTTGGTAGGAATCGTAGCTCCTCCACGTGAAGTTGATGTGGCTCCAGGAATACTCGGTCTCGAAATCGCAGGAGGTAGCATAGGTTAGCCATGCGAGGATTATTAGTATGGAGTGTTTCATGGTGAATGCGTACGATCGTGGATTCTCACAGTTTTATATAGTTGGTGATTTGGGTTGCTTTCACGTTGTCGCTGGTGCGAAATCCTAGCGTGAAGGTTGGGCTGGATTAGAAGGAAAAGGGGTCGAGCTCATTGTCGTATACAAAAAAATCTAGTAATGAACTTTCGAACGTGAAAAGGAAAATCGTACACAAACAAGGCAAATCTGGTTGTACGGATCTAACAAGGAAATCTTTCTTAAAATAGTAATAATTTACTATAGGAAGTTCATTCATTGGTAATACACACATATAAAGCTAACAATAAATTATCGGAACTCACTGTAAATTGTACAAATATTTACATTACACTAGAAAGTTTATTGCGTTGCACATGGGACTTCACCCGAAATTTTCGAAGTGGTGGATGAAGTATGGAAGTTTCCTGCCTTTGTTCACTTCATCGCAGGCCGACATCACGCTTTTGGTCAACGGGCGAGGACCGCAACTGAACACCCCTATCTTGCTCACCTATGCCAAAATAAATAAAATCAACGAGACCATCATTGGCGCAGCAAACATACAGTTGCCTTGCAAAAGTTTCAAGAAGGATGAAAGTTTGGATTTTGGTACTCAAAGATATAAAGTGCAAGATAAAAAAAGTTGACTTTTGAAATCATTTTTGTAAGGTTTTAAGGAAATTTTGTGTGCAAAACCATGAAAGAATTTGCGCAGAACTTTTCTTCACGTTCCACTTACGTAGCTATGACGTTTCTGGACGAATTTCAGGAAGGACGTCATGTCCGGCCTGCCGAAATGGTTGACGGCCTTCAGACCGGTAAATATGGAGGTCTTCGCCAGCCTCTGGAAGTGGTTCTCGCAGATGTACTGGAAAGGGAAAAAGACTTAAATTCCTGTTCGCCGGAGGAGACGAAAGAATCGTACCAGCATCGTCGTCCTCAGGTCGAACTTGTGGAAGAACTGCGTGATGAAAATGTGGATCTCCAGCACGTTGGTGACGTCCTTCTTCTCGACGTCCCTCAGGACGTCGATGAACCACTCGAAGTGTTTATGTGACGGACATATCCACAGGAAGTACACCTTGAACGAATGAGGTTAGTGAGAGGATTTGTAAAGACCAAACGAACGTCAGGAAATATTTTTCTACAGTTGAGATGTTCCAGGAAATAATCCAGGAATTCCTTCCAGCACTCGATGCAATGCACGAGCTGTACAAATTAGGTCAAATTTGACACGTTACAAAAAATGTGAAATACTGATTCAAAGGTTTCCATGCTTTACAGAAAGTTACTGAATTGACTAGCCACAAAGCGTCACTCTAATTTGACGAGTGAATTCTCTTTCTACATTTGACAACGTCGCGAATGACGATAAGTGTAAGTAGTGCGAGAGAGCGAAATAATGTAGGCAGTATTCGCCTTTCTTTAATGAAAGCTTAGTACGTGCGACGTTGTCAAGGTTATCTAGCTGATCTCACAAATGCAAACTATTGTTATTCATTCCATTATATCTCGTGATGCAGGTATCCAGTAATAATTTTTATTGAACCAATCTAAAGGGGACTACTTTATTATCAATGTACCAATTTTCACTAAGGTATAAGCTACCATGTTAATTTCGAAAATTCTAATGGCTGGAGGTACAAACTAACAAATTAATAGTTGATAACAAAGGAAATAACAAAATACCATTGTTATCACTCAAAATATGACATATAGCAGGCTTTAAAAAATGAAAATAATGGGATGTGGGATTTTACTTACTTATTTACATATTTATTTTTTGATATCACAGTGTGCATAAAACTTGGTCTACACTTTCATAAACACTTTTAGAAAAAATAGATATATACGATATAATATCAAGAAATTCAAAATACCAAGGCGTCTACCATTGCAACATGACCCCATGTACCATTTTCGAACCTTTCCCGAATTCCTAAAAATCCCGCCATTTTATTACTCCACAGCTAGGAGCTAGGACACTTTGATCTTTGCCATCATAGTACAAAACCGTTTAGAGTGATATCCACTTTAAATTAAACAACCAAACAGTAACACGATATGTTCTCTTCTTTTAATCATGAAATAGGGCAACCCTGAAACAATGATAAAATAAGTTTTCTTACTTTTTTGCATGCAACTCCGGAGTATCTATTAGTGGAGGTGCCGAACACCAGATCGTTCAGAATCGAAGCGTACGGAGTGACCCCGATCCCACCTCCGACCATAACAGCGACTTCGAACTTATACCAGTCCTGGTTGCCTCCCCCGAAGGGACCCTCCAGTAAAATCTTCGGCTGGTCCTCCACGTTATAGTTGCAGGGGTCGAAGTAGTTCCGCAGTTTCCAAGTCCAAGGGCCTGAAAACATCATATGATCAAACCGCGCTTCACTCTTTTATAAACTCCGTTCCACCTTGAGCTTTGATGTGGCAGGATAGGAAGTTCTCGTGAGGCGCCGAAGTCAGGGTGAAAGAGTGGAACTCCTGAGTCTTGAAAGCGGTACAGGCGAGCCTCACCCATTGGCCCGATAGGTATTTCAGGTTCGGAGGTCGGTAGAATTTTATTTTTATTACGTCCGATGGCAGGAGTTCGGTCTCGATCACGTCCAGAGGGATGTATCTAGTGCGCAAGCTTACGACCTGAAGAAAACACGTGAAGATGAACACTTATTATTAGTAGAATATGAAATGTATTATTAGCATTATACAATATTTACAGACAGAATTTTAATTCAATCAAAATCACAAAATGTATGTGCTTATGCCTGCATTCAAAAATCATAGCCAGATTGATCACTTTACATCTTATGTCTGATTCATTGTTATAAATAACATCAAGTTGTTAATATCAACTAAAAGTACCTTGACACGGTTTGCTTCGAAAGGTAGTACATTGTCTTTCTTTAAAAAACCCTCGGGGCGACTCGCTTTTCACAATGAGTTACAACGGAATTAATGAACGTATCTGATTAAATATTTTTTCTTCGGTCAGTACATTCGCGTTAATTAGGCGTGTTACTAGTTTCGAAATGGCCAAACGAAGCTGGGTGAAAGTTAAAAGATAATTTGGAACTTTGACAATACAAGAAATTCATAAAAATATGAAATATCTGCAAGAATTTCGGCAACACTGTGTCGTGTCCTTTGTTTCAAAATTTCCCATTGAAATGGGAGTTAGATAGGTTTAATTTCGGCTAACAATGATGTAAAAAAACATGAACTATACGGGAATTCAGAGTTGTGGTAATTCCTGGACCAGTTTGGAGTCTAAGATACGAGGGTAGTTCGATAAGTCCGTGACTTTTCGAATTTCCCGCGCAGAAACTTTATTGGCAACACTGCTCCCATCAACTGCCATCTATTGATAGACTACTGTAAAGTTTCGAGCAAGCTGCGTCATTTACTTTATGTTTAACAGCCACTGAAAGCAGCTAACCTCGTAAATTTCCACAAAAATGGAAAAAAGTAAATTTCGTGAGCTGATTAAGCATTACTTTAATACCGAAACTAAGGAGTCTTGATAAATGCTATGGGGACCGTCAATTTCAATGCTCAACAAGGGTGAACGTGCACCAAAGATGGCTAAGATTGGTCTGTCGGCCAGCAAAGTCATGGCCACAGTTTCCTGGGATTCGCGAGGGGTTATTCATATGGATTACCTTGAAAAGGGTAAAATGATCACCGACAAATATTATCCACAGCTGTTGGATAGATCCGACACTGTTTTGAAGCAGAAACGACCGCATTTAGCGAAGAAAATGGTGTTCCATCGGGAGAATGCACGGGTGCATACGTGTGCAGTCACCATGGCTTTCATTCATCATTCATTCATTCATTCATTCAAAATTCATCAAGTGGGCTACAAATTGCTACCTCATCCACCATATTCTCCAGATTTAGCCCTCTCCAACGATTTCCTGTTTCCAAACCTGAAGAAATGACTGGACGGTAGGAGATTCGGGTCGAATCAAGAGATAACTGTTGGAACAAACGCTTATTTTGAGGGCCAAGAGGATTACTATTACTTAGAAGGAATACAAAAATTAAGGAAACGTTGGAATAAATGTATTTCGAGCTAAAAGGAGGTTATGTAGAAAAATAAATTCCTTCAAAAGTCACGGACTTATCAAACTACCCTCGTATAAGCATGCAAAGTTTAAAGTTTTTACCTATTCGAGCACTGTTAAAGAAATTTTAAGTAAGGTACCATTCCCTTCACAATCGAGGTTTTTAAAAGTTTCCAGGCCACTTGGGGCCACTTCGGCAGTGCCCCCCGAGTGAAGTGCCGCTATAACGACACTTCAGTATCGGTAGGTACTACGGTATAAAGCACCTCAAAAATAAAATTCACGCAACCATAAGCGTTACTAGAGTACGTACTACAATGACCACCCTTACCTTGTCCAGTGTGAATATCACGCCAGGTATGAGGAAGAACAACCAGAACCTCGGAGCGCCCGTCAGCCTGGCCAATCCGTGCACCAAGCACAACGCGTAGAACACTATGTAGAGGCTGTGAGTGAACCAGAAGAACTTATACGCCTTCTTCCTGATCGTGGGATGCGCGAAGACGATGATGATACACATTATGACGAACAGGAGTACCCCTGTTATACCTAAATCACATCGACATTAAGCAACCACACTAACGTACCTAAAGTACCCACCTGTGATGGTCTGGAACAACCAGAACGTGATGCCCGGTTTATAATCCGAAGGGAACCTCACCTCGTTGGTCAGACACTTCAGGTTCTCGACTGGTTGGGTGGAGACGTGGTAGAAATTCACTATGTGGCCGACGGTGTGGAGCAGGGAGAAGAACAACGCCGTACAGGCGGCAATCTTATGGAACTGGATGTTGGCGTCCAGCGGGATGTACTGTTGGACGGAGAATTCCTTCAGCTTCGTTATGAGGTTCCTGGACATCGTCAACAAGAGGATGGAGTAACAGAACGACAACGAAGCGGCGGAACCTCTCGTTATCGCGATACCCACTCCCATTATGTGCCGCAGGTCAGTGTGCTCGGCCATGAAAGAATAATCTAAAGAATACAAGCAATATGGAACAGCAAACTTGAAGGTTACTCACGTATGAACCTCTCGACGAACAGAGCTATGGTGACGACGTAAAATACGAATAAATAGAATATGTTCTGTCTGTTCTCCTCGAGAAAAGTCGTCAGGCTGTCCCACTTCAAACGCAGACCGTTCTTTTCGACGTCCAACGTGGGCTCTATGTGAAAACTCGTCATCCTCGCGACGTTGGTGGAGGTGTCGAGGAAGTTCTGTTTGGCACCCTTGCAGTCGAGCCCGATCGCGACGAAGTCGCCCTTGTACTCCTTCATCATGCGCTTGAAATCGACGTAGGTGAGGAAGTCCTTGTGCTCCAGTCCAGCGTCCTACAAAACAAACATAAGCAACTTAATAGTCAAACTATCAATGAATCACGGCTGTGTTGTACGGTGTTAACAGTACTACTACATTACTAAAACGGTAGTGTAGTTAAGTGAACCATAGCTAAGGATCTAGCTGAGGATCTGGCTGCGGATACACCACTTTGCACCTGAAGATCTATCATTGTCACTGTCGTTGTTGCAGCCGGCATTGTACTTATCAATTATTCATATCGTAACGTTAGTACATGACCAATTATTTTTAAGCAATGGAAGAAGTGATATTGGTATTTACAGATAATTCTGAGCGTGTAATCGGTACTAGCAGATAGTTTTCAAGCAATAACAGTCTTTAACATTATCAGGAAGTTTTCGCCATCGGTAGATGCAACAGACTGCAAGAAACACTCAAGGGTAAAGCCTATTTGGTATGATTGTCCCCGTATCGGCGCAATCGACGCAACTTCGGTATGCCGTGCGCACTCTGGCTAATGATGTAATAGCGATTCGTTATGTGGCACATCAGTACTTTCCTAAATTTTTCCAAAACCCATCTTACTTGGAACATCCCATCGATCAACTCGGTGACGTGATCATCCGATAGGCTGGTGGTCCTGGCGATCTCCACCAAAGACCTCAGCATCTCCGACAGCTCCCCCTTATCGATAACGCCGTTGCCGTCGTTATCGCACATGTCGAAGATGATGCGCAGCTTGTCCTCCGTCTTTCCCCTAGAGAACAGTACGACGGTATCCAGAAACTCCTGAGGACAAGTAAATTTAATTATATTGAGTGAACATGTAGCACTGAACCAGGGAGGCATGATGCTGTGAAGGTACCATGTTCGGTTTGACGTGGATTTTACCTGGAAGGATATCCTCCCGTCGCCATCCTTATCGACGATGTTGAACATTTTCTTGACGAAGACCGCGTCAGCCTTCATGCCGAGAGCGCTAGCGAATTCGCTTTTGGTCAGCGACGTTCGCATTACGGTGACGACTTCACCGTCGACGGTCGCGTCGGAACGGCGCCTCCTCTCGCCTGGCCTTAGGCCGAAGGTCAAAGCGTAGGCCTCCCTGAAGAAGTGCTCGAGCTTCTTTTCGCGCCTCTGCCTCGTCTCCGCTTTGGCCAGCATTATTTCACGAACCACCTGGGAACAGCGTTATTTTCCAAAGTGTCCAGGACGTAATCTGTCTTTCGAATTGCGCAATTTTGTTATTACATCTAATGGAATAACATTAGCTTTGATTTCATCAAAATTTATTGATCATTGTTATAGAAAGATATGCCATTTATATACGAAGAATAATATCTGCCTATTAATCACCCCGTATGTTGAATTTTCATTATCTTCTTCCGATGGGGTATGGTTTAACCCCCCGTAAAGGTTGTTTTCTCGTCAAAAGTATCAAGTAATAGATGTTTGATCATATATTTTCTGAGGGGTACTCAAGGTAAGATCAAACCAACCTCGGCCTCATCTCATCCTTAAGGTGCACTTAGTTGACCATAAAATACAGATGGTACAGTAAGTACGCCTTAAGGTTTAAGGAATCCTCAAGGCGCAACTATAAATTTTCCCGTTAATACCGTTCTAAATCAGGACGTTAAGCATTTGGGCATATCAGTAAATTTTAAAGCGACAAAGAAGCAATCACCCTGCCGCATTTCCGAATACCTGAGTGCAGATGAGGTTCTTCTTGTTCGAATTAAGGAACACCTCGAGCTTCGTCATGAACTTCCTCTTGAGGCCGACCGAGTCCAGCTCGACGACGAGGTCGTAGTCCTTCGGGATGTGGATGAGCACGATCGGCTTCCTCTTCGAGGTGACGTCGAGCGACTCCTCGGCGACGACCGTTTCGACGCCCTTCAGGCCGATCGTCCTCAGCTTCTCGCCCTTGCGCCCTATGACGTGGATCGCGACGTCCGGCCCGAACTTCACCCTCACGACCCTCTTGTAGTTCGCGTGCAGCCACTCCTGGACGAGCATCGTGTCGACGGGCAGCTTGGCGTCGCCGCTCCTCAGCTCCTCCTGCTTGATCTTCAGGCGGCGCCGGCGTCGATTCTGCAACTTCACGACGCCGTAGCCGGCACCTGCGCACAGGATCGGCACGAAGCCGAGGAACACGCACGCGTAGATGTACACCAGCTCGTTTCCCTGGAAATTCGACCAATGTGCTAAGATATTATTGCTTCAATAGCGATTTTTTTCAATATATTCAACCTCTGAAGCCCCATGTATGAAATTTAGATAGTTTTCATATATGTTATCAAAAGTGTTAAATCGTTCTTTTTTTGTTAAATCATCTCTTCCTTAGTGTTATCGCCATCGCAATTGCAATAATATCAGATTCACAATTACTTATATTAAGAAAACAAGGTTTATCCTTGCAAAAAGCAAGAAAGCAACCTAATATTATTGACAGGTTGACAATGTACTAGCGTCAATAATATTTCATCAATATTATTGCTTCAATAGTGCAAGGTTGGATTTAGTTAAAATTTCCCAAAATACCCCAAAAGAAACTAGTTGGAACATACCAACTATTTCCATCAAAGACCCCGAAAAAGTCCCCCAAATGAACGAACACCAAGTTACCCACCTCGAAATAGTCGTATCCACCGATTAGCTTGCACGGCTCCATCAGGGAGGTGTTCAGCTGTACCGGTTGGGGACAAGGGTCCCCTTCCTTCCAGAAAAAGACATTCCTCTGAATATCTTCTGGAGCGACATTAGTGCTGTTCACTATCACGTCCCAAAGGGAAATCTTCCGGATCTCCTCGATCTCCTGAGGGGTGAAAATCCTGCGAACACCGATACAGTAAATTCGCAACCACTTATACATCTCTCCCTTACCCGCTCGCCTCGTTCTCGAACCAGAACCTGTCGGCCGTCCTGAGCCTGACGAACTGTTCCTTGATCACCTCCCTGAAGAGCTCGCCGGGTCTCCCGTAGCTCTCCAGCATCCCCCCGACGTAGACGTCGATGTTGTCGATGTTGTTGGAATAGGCGGCCACGAGGAGCCTCAGCAGCTCCGGCCTCTCCTCGAACAGCACCGGGTTGATGTCCGACCAGTTTTCTATCCTCGACAGGTTGTAGTGGGTGCGGACGGTGTTGTAGTCGGGCAGGCCGTTGTCCCTGCCGCGCATTATGTTCAGCGCGCCCAGGTCCCTCCTGGAGAACTCCATGGGGCCGAAGAGCTTCTCCCTGACGTCGGAGCAGAGGAACGAGTCCTCCCTTTCCGCCAGCTGGGACGTCATTCCCATCAGGAGCTCTTCCAAGGAGTTCTTAGATAGGATCTCCTAAGAACCAAAAGATGGTACAACGATGGTTAAACGGTTAAACGATAATATTTCTTACGTTCGAGTCCCACCACGTCGAGCAGAGCCTCAGCGCCTCGTACCCCATGGGCGTCTTCCTGAAGTTACATTTGGAGTCCCGCCTGTAGAGCCCCGGCGGGATCAGCGAGTGCCCGAAACGGAACGCGGCCGACTGGAACACGTGCGTTATCCCCGGGTGCACGTCCGGATTGTATCCCTCGTAGGGCGGCAGCTCCTCCCCGAGGAACGCCGGGATGTACTCGTACGCTATAATATTCTGAGCGAGGAGGAGGTGCAGCGTCGGTCGACGGTTCGATCTTACGTTACCTGCAACGTGGCGATCACGATCCGCCTCGCTTTCTGGAAGATCTCCTCGTCGCTCCAGGACGGGTTGAACTTCCTCACCCGGGCGGCGACGGTGTTGTGCCAGCGGAAGAAGACGATGCTGACGGTGAGCAGCGCCGGGTTCTGGTTCGTCCGTGGGTCCCCCAGGACTTGTGGAAAAAAAATCAGGTGACTCGGGACTTCAGTAGGTAAGTAAACTCATAAGTAAGGAAAGTAAGTAAGTGCCCCTATCCTGTAAGGCGAGGGAACGCTCCCAAAGGAAGATTGGGATGGAACGGGCTCACTGTCATTATAATGGCATCGTTCTCATTTCCCCCAAAAGTGCCAGAGATTTTTACTTCAACCAGTGCTTTTGGAGAACGGTCGAAGAAACTGGACTAACGAAAATGTATAGAGAAAACTGTACTATAAAATTTGTGCTGCATTGGCGCATCTTCCACAAGAACACCTAAATTACTCTTGGTTATTTGCTATGACTTATTGTGACTTACGGAACAGTCTTTCCGTGCTCAGCATCTTCATCATGTGCGGCACCGGGTTGTTGAACAAAGGGATCCTCATCGAGTTCCTGATGGGCATCTTCCCCGTCGAGTCGGTGAGGAAGGCTCCGTCCTTGAAAGACCTCATGGCGTTCACCCACGGCTCGGCGGTGCTGTAGATGAAGCTGCCGTCTATCCAGCTCGTCACCTGGTTCAACTACGGAAGAAGTCAGGATCGTTCCTTCAACACAAAGGCCGCATTCGGAAATCGAAGGTTGCGGTTATGGTCGGGTTAACCGGTGGTTAATTTTACTCAGGCTGGTCACTTTTATGTTTTTTTCCCAAAAATATGATACAGCTTGAAAATTTTTTCCGGCGAAATTGCTACAGATAGTGAAATCCCGCAAGAGACAAAAATATTACTAAAATATGACCACGTACGACTATAAAAAGGTCCGAGCCTACCTATTGTTACTTTGGTGGGTTCTTAACAATTAATAACACTAACCATGACTAACTGATCGTAATTTATTTAACTAACGCTAACACTATATGTGATTTTACGACAGCTTTTGGCTCGCTCACATGAACATCTGTTTTTCGAGTTCCCGCTTATCTCTCGGTCGCCTTTTTATATTCTAACGGTATTAGTTCGAGATACCTTTCGAATCGTCAGAAGAAACATCGAGATTATTCCAGTACCTTCGATAAGGAGTGGAAAATTCGTTACTATTAACCCCTTAAAGTAGTTTCTCTAGATGTGAATGGCCGCCGTTTTGGTATTTACAACCTTTTTTTTCTACAAAAACCCCATATTAAACCGCAGTTCCTCTCACCTGCTCCCTGGGGCTGTTCGGGCTCTGGCCGGTCTTCCTGTCGTAGACCGCCCTGTGGAACGGTATGTACTTGTTCCCCTTGCACTCCCTGTCGTACATCTCGTCGCACTTCTCTATTTCGATGTGGTGCATCTCGATCGGGCATCCGCTCTCGCTCGCCATGACTATCTCGGAGGTGACGAGCTGCCCGAAGAAGGCCAGCAGCGCGGTCCTGTTCTCGAGCGAGGCGAGGCCGTCCTCGCCTCGCATGAAGAGCCTGCTCAGCCGCCTCGGGCTCAGCCTGTTCTGGCCCGAGAGCATGTACACGCCGTCCGAGTACGCCGAGGGAGCGCGGCGGATCAGGTGACTGTCTGAGGACAAAACGACACGTTTTAAAGGATAATATACGGGTCACTGAAGGAAAGCGAGGGTCAGTAATAACACAATAACGGCGCGTTCCCTGGGAATTACGGGAACTCGCGACCGAGGACAAAGATAATTCGGTTCTGGACTGTCTGCGCAATCATACAAAACGCAGTCCCTAAAAAGAAACACCCCGTGTACTTTCTCTACCAAAAAATCAAGTGACTTGGGCGAATATCGTTAAGGATGTTTGGGTAAATGAGTGTCATAAAAGAATTTATCTGCTTCGAACTTGGTCTGTTACCTGCAACGATCCATGGTCGATAGCCAGGACTTATGGGGATTTGCCGATATCTTTTAGGATCCCCTACTTGATAATGGCTACGTTGCCCATTACTTAGTTGAGGTATACCTCCATACCGCTAAACATCTAAGCCTTAGTACTGATGTCTTCCAAGAAAAAAAAATGACTATATTTATAATGCTCTATAACGAATTTAATTAAATTTAATGTAAGGACAAATTAGTACGCAAATTTGTACACAAACAACTATCTATTGAATTCGAAAAATCATACAGTTCACTCAAAATAAATCTGATATCACGTGATATATGTACCAACTTTAACTGAAAATAGACGTACCACTGTTATATGCAGAGGAGGGTACACATGAAGGTTTGTTTACATTACAGTTACTAGTTTTAAGCTTTGTAGTTTGTAATTAATACAATCGTAAAGGATTACACTAAATACTTGAGTATTTAATGTGGCAAAAGGTAAGGAGGAGGGCATTGACCTTAAGCAAGCTCGATCTTACTACCTTTTGAAAACCTCTATAGCAGTGTTAACCTGGAAGAAATGCCTCTACAAGACTCCGGTCATGAAAGCCTTCACTCAAGGACTAATCTACTTTACGTAACATATATCACGTCTTTGCTCTCTTTCCCTTTCTGAGTCTAAGAAGTAGCTCAGAATAATACTTAAGAAAATAACATTTACTCTATTTGAAAGGGAAATTAGAGGTTATAGTATGTTGCTGAACCATCTTTGAGCTGGTGAGTTATAAGCATGCGAAGTTTAAAGTTTCTAGCTATTCCAGCATTTCAACCTCACAAAGGATGATTTGTGATTTCTGTCTTAGGCCGGCGGTTGGCCGATAGACTTTCTGGAATGATCTTCAGACGTCTTCCAATTTAATAGGCTTTCAAATGGTTTTTGGCTTCTATTAAGGTCGACAGTCTAGACTGCGAGGGAAAAGAAAAGCCTACTAAAGAGGCACGCTGACTTTCGTGTTTCATGCATTGATTGCCCTTGCTTTAGGTTAAAAAATTGCTAGAACACTTGCTGTTCCTTTTGTGTTTTTAGCGAGGGTAAAAAGTATTGTTGCACCTGAGACATGAAAGAGATGTTTTAATGATAGACATCTGATAATTAGTATCGATCGCAGTTATCTGGTCGAATCGTGCGTTTTAATTAACATATAGATATTGTGATGGTCTAAACAAAACCATTAACGTATCTCAGATTGGTAGTTTGCTGTTATATAATTAACATGAACACTGGTTAGTTATGGTATTATAATAGAATTGAATCGGAACATCTGCGAGCAATAACTTTTAACGTTACCAGTGAAATGATGAGATTAATTTTAATTACATTAATGAATTAAACATACAATTGAAATATCCGCCAGCCGTTGATTAATGATTCCGTTTTAATTGTTAAGCGTAAGAATATTAATTTAAACGGCGTTTACTCAAGTCGTTCTTGAAAGTTTCACCTCAATTTGTAATTTACGATCCGGATTCTATTCGGACCACATACGTAAACCTCGATTAACATACAAGCTAAATCCGCGTAAATAAGATGCACGGGACATTATGAGTAACTTGAGTTATTAAACTTTACAGTACTTACCTACTGAGCCCCAATCCGGATGAGCTAAGTTATTGAACCATCCATCGTGTCTCTGCTTCTCAACTTTACTCTGAGAGAAACCTGAAAGTAGATTATGTTATCAAACTTCCACCTTAGAAGTGAGTTTTATAGCTTCTTTAAAAATGGAAAACCGAACGGTCTAACCTGACTCATCACTACTGGCAGAACTGGCCGTTGATAGTATTCTGCTTTTCGTCGGTTCGCGAATATGAAACGTACATTCGTACGGCTATTGCAAACGTTTCTAGGTTAATGGCGTACTTAATCATACTTTTAAGGAAACGGCTTGCTCACAGGTATAATAATTAAATTAAGTGCGTCAAGGATACACATTCGGTAAGCGTCTTAATGGGAAAGTATGAAGAGTTTCACCCGGTTCGGTACGCATCCGTGTGAAATACAGAGAGGGGCAATTACATATTTCACGGTTATGATGAGGTTTAAAATTAAACGTTTTATTGGAAAAAAACACAATGAGTAAAGGACCACCCGGATAATTAAAAGTAAATAAAACATAATTTTTGTAGTGCTTGGAAAAGTATATTTTCACAGGAAAAGTCGGTATAAACAGTTCGTTTCAGAGGTGTACCTTCTTCTAGGAGTTTTCAATTGTAAGAGTTGCAATTGTCTTACTAAACTAGAAAATTTGACCGAAGTCTTTGGGAGAATATATAGGATTTTTAAAGAACTTGTGGCATTTTTTAATGGAGCAACGACGCTTTTAAAATGAGTTTACATTGCTTTCAGAAAAACAAAATTTAAAATATTAGTCGTTATTCTCTTAACAGCAAATGGGACAGCAAGGTTTCGAGGAACTTATAGCCCAGTTTATAGAGCGATAAAAAAAGCTGTTTTGGTGGATAAAATTTAATAGCAGACGGACCAAAAAATTTTGTTTAAAATGGATCAAAGATGATAAAGCCCAAAAATCTAGACAAGCCTGAGTTTTTGTTTTTTTTTAACAATAAAAATTAAAAAGGAAACAGGTCGTTTTTGACCATAGCCCTAGACGATATGTAGAGAATTAAAAGAGCTTCAAAATGAGCATTTATAAAGGCAATCGGAGCATTTTTCACAGAGAAAACCTGGAAAAACCGTTAAAATGGACCCTGTTTCAAAAATTTACCGCTTTGCACAGTTTAAAGCTGAAACGCTAATTTTCTGTGAAAGATTAGGTTATTATGTCTACTTTAAGCATGCAAAAGTTGGATGCTGTCCGATAAACAGTTTTTGCACAATTACGTTATTAATATTATACACAGAAATCTTGAAAAGTTCGACGTATTAACTGAGATGGGCCGATTTTAATTTTTCAAGCGGTTTTTAAAAGACGACATCAAAATCTACAACTTGGCTATCTTCGATTTTCATACACATTTGGAAAAAAGTGCGAAAAATGGCCTCGAACATTGCGCGAAACGCGCGATTTCGCATTTCGAGCTGAGTGGTGGACGTATACCGTATTATGCTGCTTGAAGCCGAAAATCGAAGCTGAAAATCGAAGATAGCCAGGTTGGAAGTTTTAATATCCTATTTAAAATCCTTTGAAGAATTAAAATCGGCCCATCTCAGTTAATACGCTGAATTTTGAAAAATTTCGGTGTATATTGTTAATAACGTAATTGTGCAAAAACTATTCATCCGACAGCATCCAACTTTGGCATGCTTAAAGTATACATAATAACCTAACACTTTACGAAAAATTAGCGCTTCAGCTTTAAACTGAGCAAAACTGTGAAGTTTTGAAAAAGGGTCAATTTTATCGGGTTTTCCCAGTTTTCTCGGTGAAAAATGCTCTGATCATCTTTTAGAAACGTTCTCTTTAAAGGTCTTTTAATTCTCTACAAATCATGTATACAACGTATTGCATTTCTGTCAATAATTTTCACGCTACGGTAAAAAAACGAAAACGCGACCTGTTTTTTTTTTCGTAATTTTTGTTATTTAAAAAAAGCAAAACCTCAGATTTTCCTAGATTTCAGGTTTTATCATCTTTGATCCATTTTAAACAAAATTTTTTGGTCCGTCTGCTATTAAATTTTATCTACCAAAAAATATTCTATAACCTGCACTATCATAGTTGTAGGGACGCTAATTTGAATGCTCTAAAACGTTTCCAGTTTTGATCACCACTGAAGTACTTGCAAAATATTGTGACGACACCCCTGTAGAATTATTATTGAAAAAATAAACAGTCTTTATACTTCACCCCATGCATTCTAAAAATTTGGCCACAATCCCAAACTTTTCTTCCCAAAAGTAAATAAATGACTATTTCTCGTGAATCGAAATACCTTCCAATATTGCATTGGTTGACACTAGAACACTAGGGTAATTTACATGTTTTTAGTTGAAATTAAATTAATCATTTGTAATTGATATTACCACACAGATATTTGGGTGGTGGTAATTATTATTACTATGATTAGATTAGTTATATTTATTTACACCTCTGCATACAAACGTCAGATCCTTAAAAAAAAAGAAAAATTGAACATGGCGCCCATAAAAATCCTCAAAGTCAGGTATATTTTTGTCGGAAACAAATGAATAAAAAAAATTAAACATTTCGCAATTCGAAAGTACAAAAAAAAATAGAATATCTGAATTATTTTTCTATAAACCCAAAAATAGAAGAGTCACAGCGAAAGTACTAATTCCCATTGTTTTGCCAATAACTGGAGGTCTGGATAAAATCCTTTCCTGTTCAAGGCAGAACGTTAATTAAAACATAACACCGCACAACTTTTAACACTTACCCGACATTGTATCTCTACTATTAACAAAGACAGTCATCTCCCCGTACGGTAATAACCTGAAGAATTTTTAATACCGAAGGTTCCTGTAAATGTTTAAGATTCCTGATTAATAAGTGGCTGCAGTGTTTCCGAAACCGACTTGTCAAGTCAATAAATAAATAGGTGTGAATTACTGTGAACTACTTAATCATATGCAACAGGGAAAAGATAAAAATTGTTCGTTAGTCCAACCTCCGCATAATTATCGAATCATAATCGCCATTAAGAAAAGCGATGAATAACAATTATTTGGAACTCCCTACTTCAGTTCCTGTTCGAGCAACATACTTCGGCAAGATAATTCGCCAAATTATACTTCAAAAGCCTCGAGAGAGAATAATTACAGTTATAGTTCAGTCGAGGAAGTGAATTGATGTTTTTTTTGGAAAGTCTAGTTGAAATAATGTGGAAACCTTCAAAAAAAATTATCAATTCTGCGCACTGTCATAAATTCAAATATGATCGTCAAAACTTACCTGAAATTACCCACAAAGTATCGAATTCCAGTTAAAACTCTTCGAAAAAAAATACTTCCGCTAATTTCATTAGCCTAAGATTAAACTTCGTACTTGTTCGCGACTGGCAAATCTGCAATGTTTAATCTCTCAATTCGCATCTCAATACAAACATGCATAATATCCCCCATAGTCATTGGGAAAACTTTGCGCGCGGTAATAAACCCGATCTAAATCCTGGAAGCGCGCGCCGGATGCGCCGTGGTTCAAACTAATTAGCGACAAGTAAGAGGTGACAAATCGCCATCGAGTTGCAACCGACGATTTTCGTCCGTAAATCCGGATCGGAATTGCGTCACTATAGCTCTAATCCTGGTGGAATTAGGCTATAACGTTTACTTGAGATAATAATAACAAGTATTATGTTCTAGAATTTACCGCTTCATCTGGCCTCAACTGCTATTAGACGAGGCGCGGTGAAAGTGATTTTAAATTAGGTTGAGTTGCACATCTGTAAGTGCTGGGCTTTGTTGGAGCGGTATTGTTTTAGCAACTGTCGCGATTCTGCGCACAAGGCAAGGATTTGAAGGTTTTGACATTTGGAGGTACTTAAAAATGTTCGACTTTTTCTCCGTGAAACAACGGTGGATAATCAAAAAATTGAGAAGTCTGAATAGATTTTACAGTTTTGTTTGTTGTTTATCCCATTGTTTTAACGAAAAAGTGCATAAATTAGGATTGTCGGTTCCACCTTTACTTTAAAATATTCATGGAAAGGACGTTTTCCTCTAAGTGTGCAATTAAAGATTTTGGTGGTCTATGGTAGCAAACTTGGCACCAAAAGACGTGAAATTCGAAAATTCCCACACAAACCTCGCACTCCTTTCTCTCTGCGCAATAGTTGTGTCATTAGTATCATTGCAATTTGCAAGTATTGTTCTCGGTTTCTCTAGATTCCTATTGTCTTTAGCATAATTGTCATCATTAAAGTTTTACCTGCGAAGGTCGATTATCTAGGAATTACAGATTTATGATCAAAAAATAATTTGTAGTTAATAGTAAAATATCATTTAATATTAATTCACTCCTGACAATATCTTCTGCGCCCTATAAAATGCGCAGTACAATCAAAATTACCTAATTACCTATTTTCATTAGATCTTTCAAGACAAATCTTATAACTTATATAGCTTATAACCTTAATAGCTCCTCTTTAATATTACGTAATTACTTTTTGTATCAAATGTAATTCATGGAGAATACAAAACACGCTGATTTACAAAATAACAAAAGATGAACGAATGAATTAAAACGAATCGTGAAGCGCATAATCTGGAACTAATTATAGACGGCTGGGAGGTCAGAAATAACTCCCTCATTGGTCTGAAGGGCCGTAAATCACTTGGAGAGAGTTTCAAAAAGAGAGAATTCCGGATTTAGCAGTTTAAGCATGTCTTTAAACCACACTTCAAGTGTGTAGCAAATTTATTTATTTATTTATTTCCAAGTACGTACGTACAATATATACATTCAGAGGAAAGTATGGTTTGTTTCAGGATTCAAGAATATTTATTGAATTAAACAGACAAAATTTCCAATAAATTAGTTGAAATAAGTGCATCAACCACAAAAAAGTCGCACTTGTACGCTTCTTTTAACGACCCTCCCCTCGATAGATTCGAAACTTAAGTGAAATTTACTATGATTACAGGAAAATCAAAGGATTCTTTTTTCCTGAAACATTTTTGTAGGGACCAAACCTTCTGAAGAATCCATTTACGTGGTGAAGACTTCGATTTTCCTACAATCATCTATTTTAGCAACTTTGTGATTGAATTGTGATGTAATACCTATAGTGAGTATAGTGAGTCAGCTTCACTGACTATCTAACTAGCCTTACTAACCAGCTATCACTGACTAACTCAAATATCTCAGTTACCATAAACTATTCCATGGACTCATCACAACCACTAAGGAATTAAGCTATCTAACTCTTAATGAAGCAGAAAGGATATAGAAACAAACGTTATTAGTATCTAATAACCTTAGTGACTAGCTAACCTGAATATTCTCTGGTATAGCTTCCATTATTAGCTGACTAGTTCTTTCTAACTAATTAATTACTTGACTAACTAACGTTACTAGTAAAACTATACCTGAAAGAGTAATCACTGGTAACTATTTTATTGACTCATATCAGGATTAGCGGTTTAAGCTGAAATTGAAATTAATATTGTGTTATATAATTACAGTGATTAGCTGACAAACCTGTAAACCTGGTGATCGACTACTTTGGTATTAATTATTAACTGACTACCTTTTATCAACCGGTTAAATACTGACTAATCAACGTCACGTCACTGTCAATTTTAGATTTATTTAGATTAGTATTTGAGAAAACAATTGTTTAGTACACAATTAATTATAAAAAATGTTTATATAACTATTGGATTTTCCTGGATTATCTTTGTATATTGTAATGTGAAATTTGAATTTTGTTATTTTCCTTGGGCGTGCTGCAGTGCCGCACTATGGACTATCGAACATTTTTTTAAAGTTTCTGTCTCCTGTCTCCTATATAGAGTTACCCTGATTACCCAAATAATAATAAAACTCGAGAAATAATCTGATGTCCGCCACTGTAATTAAATACACTCAAAATAGTGTCATGCCATTTAATACTCCGTACCTTGCTCTAAATTAATGCTCTAAAATACTCTAAAGTTCTAAATAGGTTTCTCTATTTATAGCTTGAAACTTGAGACTGTTTTGAAAACACAATTTTAGGACTAAATTTATGGATATTTAGAAACTATAGTCATTCTGAAGCACTAAAAATGCCCTGAAGACTATACTTATTACACTGTTGCTAGTAGCATACTAGACTCTTCTTTGAAAATAGGAAATACTAGAAATTATTGCTTAAAAACTTTTCACAGTTCTAAATCACTCGCCATATGAAGTTACAAATTTCTATGAAAACATCAGAGAATGTGTGACTAACATGACAGTCGTAACTATAACAGGGCAAATGTGACTATAACAGGGCATTTGTGATTTAAAACAGGGAAATCATGGCTACAACATGACAATCATGACCATCACAGAACAATCGTCATTATGACATGACAATCGTAACTACAAGAGAGCAATTATAACTAGAAACAAGAAAATCGTTCCCATAACATGGCAATTGTGACTAATATCTTAAACAGGGCAATCGTGACTAGAAACAGCAAAATAGTGATTATGACATAACAATTCTGATTAAATTAGAATTTAGTATTACTGAAATGATTTAAAAAGTCTTAAGTGTCAGTCTCTAGTGACAACAGGCAATTTGTAACAGCCTCTCTTTACGTTCTTAAGGTATGTTTGGGATCATGAAGACACTAAAAGTGCAAATAGGTACTACCACTATAGTCACTAGATAGATACCTAGTGCCTTCATGTTTACCAAGTGTAACAAAAAGCCTAAAATCTGGTGTAAAAGTTAGAAGGATCAATCGTTCTACTCCAAAAGAAAACGTTCAATTCTTGATTTAAATGTAAAAATTAGGTAACTTCAAAAGGCATTTACACATATCTACCATACGATGTTTGAATCAAATTAAGTCGATTTTACTAACCCTTGTAAATTTGTCCAAACATTATTTGGTTTTACGATCCGAGCGCTAAGGATAAGGGGTCACGATCAGCAGGTCGTCCCCCTTGCGGTATGTTTAGGAAGCTATCAGAAGGGTCCGCATTATATAAATTTACCAGACACTAACAGCGTTCTTAAACATACGGTATGAAGTATTTTGTTTATTTTGATTTCCATTGGTCATTAAATTTCAACCAAGTTGTCAATTTACTTACAATACTCAAAAATTGATGGAATCCAAAGGTGTACTTTGATCCTTTCATGATATCTTCTGAGGTAGCCAATGGTATACATAACCAATACCCTGTAAAGCCCAAATACTGTTTGGACAAGTGTAAGAATTTGTTTATGTAATTTGGGCGCCAACTGCATTTGATTCTTTCATATTGTTTTTAACAAAAAATGTCAACAATGATGTAAATAAAAATAAATTAAATAAAACATTTAAATTAGTTACTCCTGCGCCGTGTAGCTCTCTAACCAGGCCCTTTTGTATTAATTAAATTTGAGGAACACGAGGGAAACAATTGAAGATACCTTGTAAGGCATCAAAGTACCGTCGATTTTCAATAATTAGAAGAAAGTTTCCCGTAATCCACTAACGGAAACTCTCTAAAAGCACTATTGTAATCTCGAAGGGGAGCCGCTCTCACGTTCCCTAACCCATTGCTTTCTACGGATCTATTTTTACATAACCCGATGGAAGTAAATGAGCAATACGTGACTCGCGTAATTTTCTGAACCGTTACTTTCAGTCGCGAAACCACTGACCTGAGTTAACTGCGGGTCCGATAAGAGCGACGACCACGAAGAGGATGAGATAAGCGTAGTGGTATCTAGTACCCATCCCGAAAGAGAAAAAGATCACATCCACACACACGCACACATGCACAAGCAAAATGGAAATCCTCACGATAGGGCTTCGACGACGAGGTCTCGAACCCTCGTCATGCTCGAGAGAATAGTAGGAGGATGCCTCTCGAAAAAAGTCCGACTGGTACTGATCCACACGAACAGGACGTCGTCACCAAAGGCGAAGAGAAAGTCCGCCGGTTGAGAGACTGTGAGCGTGTGCGAAGCAGATATACACACATACCAGGTCCCCCTCTCCTCGTGCTAGTGATGTGTGTGTGCGTGTGTACATATGTGACTTAAGGAAAAAATTAAGAAATCATTTTCGCCACATTGTGGTTTTCGAGCAGAGCCTCGAAATCCTCGCAACTTTCAGATATTCGGCCGACCTTCGAGACTTCGTGGGGAAAGAGCGAGCGATGCTGGTCTCGCGATGAGAAAATTGCAATGCATTCCCTCAAAATCGAGTGAATTAAAGAAATTTATTGCGATTTTGGGACGAAGGATTATCCAAGTTTTCAGTGGGCCGATTTCAAATTTTCAAACCTTTTTCCTCCCCTCGACTACTGCCTTCGAGCTATAGTGTTGCCAATCTATTGCAGACGACCAAGTTCCTATTTCAGTGATACAGTTCCACTCTAGTAAATAATTGTGCGTCATAATTGTAAAGAAGGCGCCGTCTTATCATGTCCCAACAATTACATCGTTAATTCATAGATTTAGTACAAAACTTGACACCCATCTAGTCACTTAAACAGTATTCATGTCAAATTTTAGCACTTTCTCTGGTCACGTGACCAACAAACTGTGTAATTATTAATTTTCAGTGTTCTTCTTAATAACTCAGGTGCATTTCCACCATAGGGTATTGTTAGGGAACAGTAGAGAAATAGGCTTGAAATCGAAGGAATTACATGCCCACACATTGTCTTTTTCCTTCTCAATGCTTTTGATTTCGAACCTATTTCGACTATTGCATTAGAAATCGGTTATAAAATTAATTTAGTCAATTAACTTCACGACATCGTGGCAACATGGACGCCATTTTATCCTGGCAACATTGCCGGCTACATGCTGCTCAAGATAATTTACCAATGTTAGATATGTAAACATTCATTGCGTCCATATGCAGAATAGAGAACACTCAAGTAATAAGCAAGGACCAACTTGGCCATAGATGGCTGAAAATTTGCTGGCAAGAGCTGGTTTCATATAACTAAATACAGATTTGTAGCGGAGTGCCTGCCATTTTAAACTCTTTAATGCCACTAAATTCGGCTTTTACTTATAACATATCACTTTAGTATCAAAAATAAAGAATCACAGCTTCCAATCTCAATAATCAAAGAGGTACTTCACTGCCATGGAAATAATCCTCAGTCCTGAAGATCTCCAAAGCTCGCTGATTCGTGCTCTTCCTGTCGTGCGACTTTTTCTGAAACCAAACCACCTTCGTTCATCAAACCTCAGACCGGAGAAGTATACTCACGAAGAACGGCGTGAATATACTGCTGACTTTCGTCGACGACTCGGCCCCGCCGAGTCGCGCTTCGGCCCTCTCCATGTCGTCCTCTAACTTATCCAAATTCGCCCTGATGTGCTCCATGAGCTTCTCGACGGCGTCCACTCTCCGGAAGAGGTCCGTCAGTTCCTCGTTGTAATCCAGGAGCGCCGATAACACTTTAACTGAATCGTTCCTGTCCCGTAACACGAAGGACATCATCGTCTGGACCTCTTCCAGCCTGCCAAGCATGTCATCTACGCATTTATTGATCGGCTTCAACTGAAATTAACGATATTAGGATTAAAAGGGGGAATTCTAAATGTTAAATTAATATTAGTTATTAGTGTAAAGTAATTATTATAAATAGTCTTAAAAAATGTGAGCCTGTTAGATTGTCCAGTAAATTTCGTATCAAATTAACTGAAATTTTAATACACACATCGAATGAATTTTATCAGTCAATCAGACCAATCCTGTAGGACTTCTATGCTTATAAATATTTTGGCCACTTACTGATTTTAACTTTGTCCTTTTGTATTATTACTTTAATGCTGGGGCTGATAATGTACACAGGGCTATACATGTAGGTACTTACTTTTGAGTGTAAATCGACGTCGCAGTACTTGCTGTAATCTTTCGCTACGTTGCTCATGTTTTCTGGAAAGTTTATCAAAGAGCCGCTCATGAAATTTGAACGTATTTAGATAAGTTTTTAGACCATAGCCATGTTGGTGGTATCACAAAACACAAAACAAAATTCACTTCCAGGAAACGTCACATCTCTAAATTGTCAAAAGTGGATCCCCTTTTCTCTTCCTGGAACGGTAACATGTGCGCTTGGGAATGATGCGTTCGCGTTGAAAGTCGAGGAAAAGGAGTGTAATCGCACGAAAGTGGAAAATGGTGTCGCCGAAAGCGGTCATAGGGATATGTGCGGGGGTGTCAGCGACCCTTTTCATAGGTTACTGCATATACTTCGACAAACAGAGGCACAACGATCCCGACTTCAAGAAGAAACTGAGACAAAGTAAGTTAGGTTAGGTCCTCGCATTATACAATCCACGTATCCCAGAGGATAATTCACGTTTAAATGTACCTACGGTTATACTCTAGTAGGGCCCAGGTTTGCAGGATGTCGGGGGAAACACCAAGTGCCTCCGGTACTGTCTACCTTCTAACACATCCAAATTGGAATCTTCATACTTCGTCACCCCATACTTCTCTGTTGTACTAATACATTTGCAGTTAATAATATTCGAACATCGATATCGATACTGTGTGTTAACGTGCTTTCCAATAAAGTTTCAGAAAGGAATTTTTCGATGACTCCTAGAGTGGACGGTCTAAGTAGTCTAATCAAACAGGAAGAACCATTTAATTTCTTGAGATCAAGACTACATGATACTTGAAGAGATCTACTAGAAAATGATGAATTTATGGGAAAAGTGAGCACAAAATTCTGTAAAGTAGTACAAAATACAGGATATAATGGAAAGATTACACTACAGAAAAGACCTATGAAACCATTTCAGTGATTTTAAAGTCTCCTGAAATTATTTGAAGGACGTCTTACCAGTAATGTTACCAGAATCTTGAAAATTCAAGATTAGAGCATCCACACTTTTACTAATTCAGCTTAGACCTCTGGAGTTGCTTAGATCGTTTTTACATCCAGCCTCATTTATGAATGTTGGACCAAAGACCTGAAAATGTGCTGGCAATATTCCCTCCCTAAAGCTAAATAAACTTAACATGACAATTAAATCACGTCTGAATTCCAGGACGTAAGGCGCAGAGGGCAGCAGCGAGCTCGGGCAGGCGCACGAGCACCGTCTTCCCCGACATGAAGGACCACGAGGCCGTGCAGCGCTTCTTCCTGCAGGAGATCCAGCTCGGCGAGGAGCTGCTAGCCGCCGGCGACCTGATGAACGGCGTCGACCACCTCGGGAACGCGGTCGCCGTGTGCGGCCAGCCGAACGACCTGCTCCAGGTGCTGCAGCAGACGCTGCAGCCGCAGGTCTTCCACCTGCTGGTCCAGAGACTGCCGGCGGTGGCGCCGCGCCTCATGAAGGCGCAGAGCGGCGGACAGAATTCCTCCTCACTGCAGGAGGACGACGTTGAGTGATCCACGCTGTCGCCATGCCGTTTCGAGCGGCGGCCTGTTAGTTCTTAGCATGTAATATTTAATCACTTGTTGATATGGAATAAATTTATAGATATGAGCAATATTCTATGTCGTTTGAAGACTTTCCAATAAACTTATTTAGTTTTTACTTTGCTCTGCTTTTGTTCTATTCCAAAAGTTGTTTCGAGGTTTGTTTGCTGTGTACTTCGACAATGTTTTTTAAACTAAATTTGTTAAATGTGATACTGTAAATCATATCAAAGTATGATGCAAATTTTTCAAACGTTATAACACAATAATAATGTCAATTTTATGAAGCGATGGAGGTTTTATTGTAGAGCCTAAGTTGCACTAATTTTGAAATACATACACATTAGTACAAAATTTACTTTTTAGCACAATTACATTAGTAGAAATAATTTTTAGTTAATTAACCTGTTAATATATTTGTAATTAGTGGCCTATGGCGACAGAATATAAGAAAAATACTGAGCATCACTTGAATATAATTTTCTGCTTAAAACAAAACAGTCAAACTTGCACGCTTTGAGAGAAGGCAATTTAATTTACATGTACAGTTTGGTCCATTCAATTAAAACCAATAAGCCTGCTGGCTGTAGCTTCATACATCAAACCCACTACCCGATGGTTTAATGGCCAATCCACACACTCACTCGTACTCAACAAAAAAACAAAGTGATACAAACTTATAAATATGTACTCGAGACAAGCCGATTTGTTTGGTACTCAAGCGTGTAACGCCGCCTTGACCTGTGCCTGCTGGAACTGATGCTGCAATCTCTGCAAGGCCTCCCTGTGACTGTCCTGCTTTTTCTCCAGCGTCGAGATCAGCTCGTCCAGTCGCTTCAGTTCCTTCGATATGTACTCCATCCTCTTGAGGACGTTCTGCTTGGCTTCGACAAGCTCGGTCTTGATCAGGACCGGTCCGACGGACTTGTAGACCTTCCCGCCATCCGGCATGAGCTCCAGCTCGTTCTTGACCGTCTCGTTCTCGTTAAGCTGGCCGTCGAGCTGTCCCCGCGTCCTGATCGCCTTCTGGAGTTCTAGAAATCGAGGAACGTAGAGAAAAGTGAGGTTAAGTCGGCGAGTTTTACCTTTCTGGACGGTTTTGAAATTGTCGAGCTCTGACTGGAGTTTCTTCTGGATGTCTTCCATCGCTTTCGGCGTTTAGATCTCGATATTTATCACATGCGGTTACGTACAAAAATAAGTTGAAATCAAATGGCACTCACACAAAACTTAAACGACATCACAGAACGCAAAATCATGTAGTCGAGTTGTCAGTCATTTTTATGAGGTTATGTTAGGAACGTTACAGTTTTGAAAACCAATTCCTTTTCGAATCAACCCAAAAAAGACATGAATTATTCAGATTACATTCGCGACGTGCATTTAATGTGCCGGATATGTCTCGGGAAAAGTACCAAAACGATTCCAATTGCCGAAGTGAAACAACGCATGGAAAACATGGGGGAAGGGAAAGCCATAGTTGTGAAGGTAAGCCTTTGTATCTCATAACCCTGCATTGACTACTTCATCCTTGATATTGTAGGTCAGCGGAGACTTGAGGTACCCACAAAGTATATGCATGGCATGTTTCAAGGGACTCGAATATTTCACGGACTTAAAAGTGATCTGTGAGAAGTCCCAGAAAATCTTAGATAAGTACATATGTCTGAATGATGGAAACGTCTCATCGGATATAGGAGTTAAGGAAAAAGTTATTAACAAACCTGCGATCACTTCCAAATTCAAGAAACGGAACTGGCGATGCCGTTACTGTTACAGGGATTTTAAGAATGAACCCACCTTTAAAAGCCATATCAAATGCTGCAGGAAAGCTTTAGAGTTGAAGTGTGAATATTGTGGTAAAATGTTTCTCTCACATGTATGCAAGAAGTACCACATCAAGCTAAAGCATGAACGTCCTCGACCTCCACCTTCAGAATATAAATGTGACATGTGCGATGAGGTGTTCACTAAAACTAACACACGCGCCTATCACAAGTTGACTAGACACAATAGTGGATTAAAATCTTTCGACTGCAAGATTTGTGGGAAGAGTTTTCTCATAAAAGGTAGCCTGATGCAACACCTGGAATCTCACAATAAGGACGCATCACTTGTTGTCTGCCCCATTTGTGGAAAAACTTTCCACTATAGAGGTAAGATATCAGTTAAGACACGACACGATTTATACATTGCAATATTTTCAGGAGGTCTTTTCTACCATATGAAAGTCCACATGAATGAAAGGAATTACCAATGTTCTTACTGCGACAGAAGGTTCCTGAACATGGCAGCGCTGAAAAGACATACCAGGACCCACACTGGCGAACGTCCATACAAGTGCCATATGTGCCCTAAATGTTTCTGTTCCTCTGGAGAGCTCAAAATACACATAATGAGACATACTGGTCAGAAACCCCACAGCTGTAAATTCTGTGGTAAACCTTACGTGTCCACCTACAACATGAAAGTTCACATAGCGTCACACCCGGGCAACTATCCCTGCGAGTTCTGCAATAAATCATTCCTGAACGCCGAAGTGGTGCAAGCTCATATGGATATCAAACACAAGGGCAAGAAGATGCGGCACGTAAAACAGGAGGAGCCGTTTGATGAAAATTTTGATGATTGTGATTTGATGCTGGATTCTGATTCATAAGCAGCTGATGATATATTCTATCGGAATCGGTAAGATTTTATAGCGATTTATTTGGTATTATAGTGCTTGTGGTAGAGTGATTTGAAATAAATTTAAAAAATTACTGTCCAAATGGGTGTTATGCTCACTTACAGGTTAATTAAAAGGTCATTCTTTATAATACTTGAGACGACCAGAAGTAGCAAGTTTTAAGATCATAGATGAAGCGGACACAATTGCTTAAAAGCACTTGATATCCTTAATGTTAGATTGTGTAAATGAACTCTAGGTTTTTTTTGTACTTTGTGAGGAAGTTTGATGGACACTCAATATTGCAATTGACTTTCAGAATATGAACTATTCTTTGAAAACTATAGCTCAGTGTCTGATTACTGAGTTGCGGAGTGATGCAAGTTTTAAGAATCTTCTACACCTAACAACACCCCAAAGTTAAGACAGTAACTTAAGTAAACATATAGCAGAGAAATGAGTCTAGAAACAAACTCAATGAAGATGTGGATTTTTGACTTTTTTTTATTACATAAATACATTTCAGTCAAATAACATTTCAGAAAATACATTTCACAAATGACATTTATTATATAAACTTTGTTCAAATTGGATAAAAGGTACTTCGAATTGTGAGGACTTCACTCAACTTTTCACAAAAAAATTATTTTTTTTGTTTTTCAAACATTAAAACGTGAAATAACAAGTCATTTACAAGATTTCCTGCGTTATTGCGTTAATTTTATTATGACTTGCTATGCTAGAGCTAAATTTTAAAATTAATGAAACGAAAACATTTTTTTAACAAAATCCATAGTCAAACTTCCTATCCATTGATCAAGGCGATGTTAATCTCCTTCACCATCTTAATTCTGTTGAGGATCATGGAGAGGGTTTCCTCAGAGAGCGACTGGGTGGTGTACCAAAGGGGGCTGTCGCAGGAACTGTGCTTTTCGGGCACCAGATAGAACAATTCGAGGGAGTGTTTAATGTTCTCAGGGCACTTCGATACATAATACTCATAAAGGTTAGTCGGGCATCTCAATTGACTCTCGTTATCTATTTCGTAGTCTTCTTGATTGTTGTAATATCTCAAGTTCATGTTTTCGTTTTTGTTGCTTTTCTTATAGAATCTCTGCATGTGGAAAAAGGATAGGTCCATGTGTTCTTTGACGGTCGAGCGGTGATAGTACTTGGTGTTGAAGTAAATGATCGTGTTCAGTAGTACGTATGGGGAGTAACACCCTAATTGCTTTGTTTCCCACAAGTGCTCCTCCTCAACTCTCGTGACGATGAATTGAGAATCATCGTGATAAGCGCTGCAGAATTTCTTCGCCAGTTCGTCCAGGCACGCAGTGAACATCTCGAAAATCCCGTCATAGAACACGTTTTCCATCCTGCCGTTGCAGTTCAGGTAATACTGGATCCCCAAGCACAGATAGTAGATTGTGTCGGGGGCGTACAACTCCCCGTTCGGTTTCCTTAAGTCCCTTATGAACAGGCAGAGAGCGTAGTTTAATTCCTCCGGGCACATCTGGAGGATGTCGATCTGCAAGTTGAGGTTTTTATTGTTGTAATTCACCGTGGTGACCCATTGCTTCCAAGCGTTGATGCCCAAGTTGTAATCGAGGTGTATGTCGGTCACCGGAAGTACATTTACCTCATTGCCAGAATTGTAGTGTGTGTAGGATCTCCGTTTGGACTCGGAAGTGTACGATAATAGCTCATGCCTCTTTTTGCCTCTCCTCTCGCCACCAGGCGGAGCATAGTGATCTTTCCGTATTTGGGTTACGTTATCGGGCAGCTCGCGTTCAAAATCCACTCCGGCTTGCCATATCGCTACCTCGCTGGTTTCCTTTGTGTTATCTATCTGATTTTGTTCAATTAATACGTCAGCTATTTGCAACATCTCCATCTGGAGCGGGTCGGTTGTCACGGACCCAGTGAATTTGGCGGTATCTTTTAGGAGGTCCAAGGACTTTTGCGTTATCGGTATGAAAATCGGTGTGGGGATCGGTAAGGGGAAAGGCATCGGGACCGGTTGCGGTATGTTATAAGTGTGCGAAGGCATCGGCAAGTAAATTGGGACAGGTACCGGTATGAGCTCCAAAGGAAAATTGGTTTGGGTGCTTCTGTCTGCGTATACGGTGTCGGTGTTGGTGCCCTTGGTTGATTGACGGATGGAGCATGATGTGACCACGTTCCTCTGCTCGGGCACTTTCGGTGCTGACACGATCACCAGTGTTTTCTTTGTGGCAGACTCGTGAGCTTCGTCATTGACCACGTGCGTTGGCGGTAAGCACTCCGAAGTGTTGGCTAGCATCATGCAATTTACCGAGCAGAAGATGTGAGTTCCCCGAACGTTACAGTACCGTTTGATCATACTAAAGCTATCGGAAAGGTTCAAGCAGAAGTTACAGTTGAAGTGTACCTTCGACAGCCGCTTGTAGATGTTCCTACATATGTTGGAGCAGAAACGGTGCATGGTGTTTTGGTTGAAAAATATCATGATGCGTTCTTTGCTGAAGTACTTCCTGCACATGAGGCACTCCCCGGCGCCTTTCTTGACTTGAATCGAAGTGAACTTCAGTCGGCATTCCAACGAGCAAACATAGTGAGCGACGCTGTTGAAGTAGACGATGATGCCGGCGTTGCTGGAATCGCACACCAGGCACGTCACATTGCGGGACTGCTTTGCCCCGCGGTTCCCATTCAGCACGAAATTGAACTTATCGAGGCACTCGGCCGAGCAGAAAGGCTCAGCGGTCTCGCTCCCATTGACCTCCAGCTGCACACTGAATAAGCGCTTGGACAGCCGTTTTATGATAACCTTCTCGCAACAAGTGCAGAACTTGGTGATCGAGTGATAGTTCTTCAGGCACTCTTCGTCGCAAAACTGGTAGAACTTACCAGCTATCTGCATGAGCCACTTCCCGTGGTTTTCTTCGACTACCATTTTAGAACAGTGCATGCACCACTTAGTCACGTTGCAGCGCAGGATACAAGACTCGTTGCAGAAGTCCAGGAAGTCCCACGAGAGGCATTTGTCGGGGTTGATGTGGCGGTGGCAGGAGAAGCACCTTCGCATGGCGAGATCGGCCGGAGGAGCAGGAATCTCGGGATTCATGACGACTAATCAACCTGTAAGTAAACTTATTCACGAAGTGAACTTGGAAAAATGGGTATCTTCTTGGATTGAAACAGCGAGCAGTTCGCTTTGGCACAAGAAACAAATGTATCAATGTAAAACAAATGAACCAATCCTAGATTGGTATTCTCGATGCTTCAGTAAATGCTTGTAATGGCTTAACAAATCTATTTCGGAAGGGAACATTTTACTCGATAATTACCAAAATTGTTGATTAAACCTGAAAAGGAACAGCTTTACCTATCTTACCAGAATTGCTGCGTTTGAAGTTTTGAAGTGAACAGATACGCGGTGAAACAGTACGGACATGCGCTTGACAACCACTAATTCACAGAACACCAAAATTCTCAGGTAACTTTTCTTTTAACGAAGCGGTTTATTGGAATTGTACTAAAACAGTACGTTTTTTGTAATCTGGTACAAGTTGTAATTAAACAAATGAGAGGTAAGCATCAGTAGAGTTTACTCTGACCAATTAAGAGCTAATATTGTTACTATTACAAAGTAGTGGGTAAACCAACACTTTTCATTGGCTGATATCAACCCAGAATTTTTACCCGAACGACCCGGTTTGTTTCCAATTTTTGAGGTTATGTAGTAATGTATTTTAATTTTTTAAACATTTCAACCCCCTCAGATTTCTAAATAATGCTCTAGCAAAATGTCCCAAAGGTCTGTAGCACGTATCAGTCACGGCGTCATCCTCCGCTGCGCCAAGTGCAAACCTCCATCGGCCCCAAATAGGCCCCTGTCACAGAGACAGCACAATCTGGACGAGGTCCGCAAGAGGCGGATAAAAACGACACTGTACTACGTGTCGGCCGCGGGCGTCGTCGTCGGTGGCCTGAGCTACGCCGCCGTCCCTCTGTACCGCATGTTCTGCCAGGCGACGAGCTACGGGGGCACGACGGCCGCCGGGCACGACTCGAGCAAGGTCGAGACCATGGCCACCGTCAGGCATCGTCCGATCAAGATCAAGTTCAACGCTGACACCGCTTCAAGCATGAGGTGGAACTTCAAACCCCAACAAACAGAAATAACGGTAAGAACGGTGGCGACGCCTGAGTCGGCGGTTGTTTGTATTGATCGGAATTGTAGGTGTTTCCGGGGGAGACCGCGTTAGCTTTCTACACGGCGAAGAACCCTACAGACGTGCCTGTAATAGGTATAAGCACATACAATGTGGTTCCGTTCGAAGCCGGACAGTATTTCAATAAGATACAGTGTTTTTGCTTCGAAGAGCAGATGCTTAATCCACAGGAACAGGTAACTGGGGCTTTAAATTTTAGTTGAGAAATAAATCTCCTTTTTACAGGTTGATATGCCAGTATTCTTCTATATCGACCCTGAGATAATGGAAGATCCTTTCATGGAGTTTGTCAATGAGATAACACTTTCCTACACGTTCTTCGAGGCGAAGGATGGATTAAAGTTACCAGTCCCTTCGTATTATAAATAGTACCGTTTTTAATTTAATATAACTGTGTTATTGTTAACACCATTTTATTATCACAAAAATTTTATGCCAGTGCAAATACTAATTAATACTTGATCGTGGCAGTGATTGGGAACGCACGTCTCATCCCCAGGCACTTCTCACGGTCTATAAACAACGAGTTGACTTTGTTGTGTAGGTCGGATTCGAGGTTCGAGCGCGTCTTGAGGAGCTGCTGATGTTGAGCTTCTGCCTGTTGCAGTTTCCTGTTTAGGGTTTCGATACTGTCCTGTATGTTCTTCACCTCGTAGACGAGTCTGAAAATTTAAAAATTAAAAATATTTAAAAAAATCTGGTCGTTCATAAGTTTATTAGTAACTATTAAATGTTTTTCCTGTAAGTTGTAACAAACACATTTTGGGAGATTAATTAATTCTGCTTCATAGTATGATCCGGGATGAATTCCTTTAACACACTATTTCATAAGTAAGCACCTTTCAATTGAGACCTTTTTCAACTTTGTAATATAGTACTCGTTGTTACCGAAATCCCAATTTAAGATCCAAACGTCAGGAGAGGAGGGTCAAAATCCTTCAAATTTGAGTGGCTGAGAATTTTTGGAACCGTCGTCCGGTCCATACTAGTTGCGGAGAGGGAAAGAGAAAAATGAATTTGATTGGCCGAACCAAGGTTATGGAGCAATGATGAGACGGTTACGAAGAACGTTGAGAGGACTAAAAGTTGTTCAAGAGTACCATTCGTCTGGTAGCAATGAGTCAGTCCTATAGCTACAAGTAGGGCATGTGACCAGCCCGGAGCCACTGTGGTGTCCATGGATGAGAGGAATTGAATCCTCCCGTCAGCTTTGATAGTTTATTTCAAGGAATATCCTTTGTTCATATACGTTTTGCAAAAAGGTAACGTGTCTAGATTAGTTTAGTTATTTGGTATATTTTTATATAGAGTTAGAGAGAACAATTAATCACTGTTTGAGATAGATAGTTTGTTAGGAATTTTCCAATCAATACTTGTAAGACCTGGTTAATTGCAAATTAAGTAAGTCTCCTGAGGCAAAGCTAGCCAGCTTTCGATTAAGTTAATATCAATCATTTTATACATTACAAAGTGGGTGTTACACACTTATTGGAAATACTTATTATCTTATCTTTACCTGTCCTGTGCTTGATCCCTGCAAAGCTCGATGTCTCTCCTATGCGTCCTCGCCTCCAGTCTGGTATGAGCGACCTTCATAGGGTTGCTCTTGTCCAGGATAGCCTTCTTCAGCAGTTCTATATTTTTCTCTAGATCGAAAATCTCTTGCTGTACCTGAAATGGAAAGAACGTGATTGTGGACTCTTCACAAGAGCTGTAAAATGAATTGACTTTATGTAGATGCATCTGCAGTCTGCTCTTCGCCTCCAGCGTCTCAGCTGCCCTCCTCATCAGGGAGTTGTTGGTGTTGCTCCAGGCATCCCAGATCTCCTGAGCACAGACGTTTATCAGGTTGTCAATGTCTGAACGCATCTGCGCCGATTTCCCCCTCTCCCCCTGAGACCGTTGCACTATCCTGTTACTGTTCTCAGTCCATGTCACGATCGTGCTGATACTGAAAAGCGTAAGTTGTTTAATCCTCAATTTCCAACGATGCATCTTAGTGCAACTTTGGAAAATGTTGTGAATACTGAAATCTCTAAACTGAGTTTGATGAAGTAGAGTCAGTGTCTCAATGTATTAACTGCATTCGATCTGACAGAAGATTTACTAACGTAGGATCGAATTTTTCGATGCCTCCATAATAATTGATCCCCTTGGAGTAATTGTTGAGCTGGTGGCACATGTTATCGATGCCTAGCGTGGAATCTTTGCCTTGCACGTCGTTCTCCAGCTCGTGCTGAGCCGCCCGGTTGTTCCTCAACTGATCCTGAGTCTTGTTGTAGAGACTCCTGAGCCTCTCCTGGCAATTCCTGTACAACTCGATCTCTTTGAGAATGCTCTGTTCCGGGTGGTCGTGTACCAGATCGATACCTAACAAATGCAGGAGGGTAAGAAAGTGAAACTCACCAGGTGAGGTGACATTTTAAATTTGAATAGGAGTTTCATCAAGTTAAGAATTAGGCATCCTCCTTGTAACACCGGAGAAAGAATATTTAATATCACTCACGACTGCCATACCGTGTCGTTTCTCTCTGTGGTACAAGCACTCCTGGGCTATGTGCAGAGGGCCCTCGATGTCGTCGAGTGCCTTTTGTAGGGCCCTCCTGGACTCCTGTAGCAGGCCAGTCTCAGTGAGGAGCCTCTCGAGTTCTGTTTTGACTTCATTCCTCCAGAAGGCGACGTCGGTGATACGTTCGCCCAATCTCCTGCCGGACTCCCTCTGACCTTGTGCTGTCCTCTCGTCGGTCTCCCTGCGAACAACAGAAACCCTAAAAGGGGGGTTAATACAATGCACAATTCTCACCTCATTGCCCTGATGAAATCGTCTCGCAGCCTCTCGGAGTAATTCCTGTTCGTGTCGGCTTCGTTGAAGTTCTTAAGATTGTTCTGCGTCCATTCCAACGGCGTGTATCGGGTGTACAAAGCGGCCCGAGCGGCATGCGACGGGTTCCGCTCGAAACCGGTCACGAGGTTCGGGAACTTGAGCGGCTCGGTCGCCATACCGAAGGGCGTGTAGCACGGGTCGACCATGGAGTTTGTTGCGTGTTGACAGGGCCTTGCAAAGATTACAGCAATAGTACATTTGGTAAACTTGAGGATTGTGAATATGTCTTACAGTGGCATCACCTCGACCATCTCGTATCCAAGGGTGGGCCTCCACGGGTGCGGGCGGGGCGTCTTGTAGAATTCCCCGATGCGGGTCGACACGGGGGGCCCGGAGACTTGTTCCATGCATGGCGTCGCCGCGACGGTGCTCCAAGGTTGGAGTTGCTGAAAACCAATGGGTTATTGGGCAGAAATTTCGATGGCGCGACCGTTACCGAGTATAAAATTGTATCGTTCTTTGCTTCTGGCATCTCGGAAAAACGAGCGCAAGGCGTTTGGATTAAAAAAAGCTGGGGGAAGTCGGTTTGTCATCTGGGAACCAGGGCAACTTATATGGGAAGGCACAAAATAAACTATTCAAACTATACGCGATATTAATGATTTTAATGGTAACATAAAGCGACTATTGTGATGGCTAGAAATTAGAAATATAAACATTTCATATGTCTGAACCACTTTCAATTCATCATGAGGTTTACAAATTTCTAACCTTAAAAACTGTTGATGTATTCTAATCGCAAAATATTTAGGTAAATTAAAAATTTAAGCAGTCGCTTGTTTGTCTTATAATGTCGGATAGGTAATAGTGCATGTAACACCTACCAATACACACCTCAAATCACTTAAAAGCTTGATTGATTGATATAATATGAGCGGCTGTGTTAACTTCGTCTGTGAATCCCCTAGATTAATACGAATATAGGGTTGCCTACAAACATGCATCACGTACAAACTTTTTCAATATTGTAATTAATGCAAATAGTGACAATAAATCTATGGTTCCTGTGAAAGTGACTACTTAACCAAACTCATTTGTTTAAATGTAGACGGGTGATGACATTATCAACAATCGCGTTTATCGATTAATCGATACTCCTTCATTATCGAACTTTTTCATTTTAACCTCACTTTCCCTTTAAATCGTCAACTTTTTATCTGCAACCACATATCGAAATGTCTACCGACGTAGAAAGACCAGTGGACGCCCCAGAACGTAACTAATCCAACCAATGCAAATCACAATTCTCTATTGACTATTTACAGATTGCCCGGGCACCCAGAGCGAATCAGCAGGGAAAGCCTCGGCTTGTGCAGGTTGCCCCAATCAGCAGCTGTGCGCCACGGCCCCGAAGGGGCCGGATCCCGGCATACAACTAGTCAAGGAGAGACTAAGCGACGTGAATAACAAAATCCTCATACTGTCCGGTAAAGGTGGTGTTGGAAAAAGCACCGTCACCGCTTTACTGGCTAGGGCACTAGCGGCAAGCGACAGGGAGAAAAACGTGAGTGTGTAAGCTAAAAGTTGGAAAGTAGGGCTTACTCTGTTGTAACGGCTCCTCCGTTCTTTCTCCTGCCCGAATATCATTGGATCGGTGGTGGTCCTTATTTAAATTTCATTCACTGTTGTTGTTTTCATGTGACAAACCCTTCAGACTGGATAGGTTTGGTAAGGATTTTTCTTTGAGGGTATTGTGTGTGCCAGGTGGTGGTGAGTACGATGACCTGAATCTTGAATTATGACCTGATTTTATGAGATCAATACGTACTACCTTAGATGTGGAATTATGGGTGTAATGGCTTCAATAAAATTTTTATCGTATTGCTTGCCGTATTTTATATTTAATTGTTACGAATTAAATTTTAGATTGGAGTTCTGGATATTGATATATGTGGGCCGTCCCAGCCGAGAGTGTTGGGGGTCCTCGACGAACAAGTGCATCAATCTGGAAGTGGTTGGTCCCCTGTTGTATGTTGATTGATACGAATGAGTTGTATAAAACTTAATGATTCCTCTTTTTAGTTCGTTGATGATAATCTGTCGGTAATGTCAATAGGCTTCCTCTTATCATCTCCGGACGATGCCATAATATGGAGGGGCCCGAAGAAGAACGGCATGATCCGTCAGTTTCTCAGCGAGGTCGACTGGGGGAAATTGGACTTTTTACTCATAGATACTCCACCAGGTGAGTTTGTTGAAAATGTTTGTAATTTGTAAAATTAAATATTCCTTGTTTCCTACAGGCACTTCGGATGAGCATATGTCTGTGGCCACCTATCTCTCTCAGGCAAATTTAACAGGAGCCGTTATAGTCACGACTCCACAAGAAGTCGCCTTGTTGGATGTGAGGAAGGAAATCGATTTCTGTAGGAAAGTTAACATTCATATTTTGGGTGTGATTGAGAATATGTCTGGATTCATATGCCCAAAGTGCAAGGTAAGATTACACCACCTTTCGTCATACTAGGCACTGAAACTGATTAATTGTTCTGTACTGTTGAGACATGCGATCTAAGATAAAATGTTTATAAAGTTCATTTCATATATAATGAATAAAATGTCATGCAATTTAATAACATCAGGTGAAAAGTAATTCATTACCCCCTTACTATGAATGTGTTCATTGTGACCACTAACCTCCATTGTCTCTGTTGGTCATATAACTTGTAACATACTCTCACTATAACTTCATATTGACTGTATTTGTAATGTTTCTAGAATACTTCTGAGATCTTTGCCGCGAATACGGGAGGCGCTAAAGCGATGTGCAAAGAAATGAACGTCCCATTCATTGGAGCGCTTCCTTTAGATCCCCTCGTAGCAAGGTGCTGTGATGAAGGAAAAGACTTTATTACGGAAGTGCCAAACTCACCAGTTGTAGTCGCACTCCAGGATATAATCAAAGGTAAGCTACGAAGTTCTTGACAGTAACTGGGTTCATTTAACAGTATTATTTTAGCATTAAGTAGTAACAGTAACAAGGAGTAGGAGTAAGTTACTTTTGAATAAAAGTTTAGAGATATATCTTTAAATTTTTATTTCCCAAAATTCTTTAGCTTTTGATAGAATTTTTTCACCTTCTCCATACCTCTCCCCTCCTTTTAAATAAGGAGGAGTAAACTCCCTATAACACAAACAAACCCTTCGATTAACAATATCTTCCCTTAAAATGCGATGTTCCCAGTCGTACCTCGCTTCCCCGTACATCACCAGCAAAGACCGTGTCGGCATGGGTACCCTTACTATCGGGTAAGTCTCTTTGTCATTTATGACGTTAATTTCATAACACTGGCCGCTGGTGTTGAAAGTACCGTCATTATTTAAAACAGCAGGATAACCTTTCACACAGTTAAGATTGTACCTATCAGGCTTATCGTTGTAGCTCATAGTCAAAACGGAATCAGACAGTAAATTAACTGTGACGACCCTCTCGCCCCATATCCAACAATCATCAACGTGGGGATCAATCGAGGCCCCCCTATTTGGGTCGTACTCCAATGAGCACTGTTCGATCGTGCGGTATCCACTTAATATCGGCACAGAGTCGAACTTTTCCTGGACGAACCTGGTGAAGGAAGGGAAGCCCTGGAAATCCCCCAACCTGACCTTCCTCTTCTTAAAATTACACTTCGGTCCGTAGTTCTGCTTTCTCCTGCCGCTCTGCGACGGGTCCCACGGAATTCTGTCTATCCCGGAGAGTAGAAGCGCCTCCTCGTCGGCGGTCAGGAATTCCGGCATGACCAGGATCCCCGGGAATCGGATCGAGTCGCCGGAGTGATGCGGGTGCGGGTTGTCCGTGGAGTTCCAGCCGGGCCACGCCTCGTTGCAATGGGGGCAGTAAACGTAAGAGTCGGTGCGGCTCAAGGGAGGCGGTAGGGTTTCCAGTTGGAAGTCTCTTTCGCACAACAAGCAGGTGCGCCTGCCTTTACAGCCGCAAGGTCTGGGTTTATCCATGAGTAGTATAATGGAGGATTAAACGCAATATGCACTTATCAGTTCGTTCAGTAAATATAGTAAGTACAAAATTACAAACCTACTAATTAGAAATGTTAGGTTATGTTCTGAAAAGATGATTAACGCTAGCGCCCTCTGGAGAATAACATGCAAAATTGTGCGGCCCAAAACTGAAGAACTGATTAGTTGCGACCATGGAGGAGCTATGGTTCATGGAATTAACTAACTTTTGAGATTTATGTTAAAATATCCCCACAACGTTAGAATTGCGATTGGATTGAAACGTCATGACTAAATTTAAAGGTCGCTGATGAGTATATTTCGTCACATCAAGCAGATTCTTAGATCTTTTACAGCGAACTATTTTAAGTTGGTGTATTCGACAACAGTCGAGTTATCATCGATCATTTCGACAACAAACCATGCGACCTCCTAAGAAATGATGTTCTCCTGGTGTCAGCGGATCGGTACGAGAAATGCAGAGTCTACTAGCGAGTAACGCCTATTTGAGCCAATCGAAATTTCGCTTTTAGTCATATACTAACTAAATTGTGTCCCTTTAGCCTACCTACTGAGCTAAATGCTTTTACTATTGGTATTAGGAACCTTTCTTCATGGTTTGCGACAAAAATTTTTTCAACCTTCCTTCCTATTGTTTTGGAGATTATTTCGGGATATTTTCATTGAATTTTACGAAGAATCTGAGGGGGTAAATATTTTCAAAAGGACTCATTTCAAGCCTGTACTTAAAATTCCATTTACTAACTTCATAAAAGACAATAAAATTAATTTTTCATAAGTTTATACGTTTCTATAATCGTAAATACCTTAGGACAAACCTGAACTAGAAACTTAATGGCTCACCTATTTTTAAAAAGAATTCAAGGGGAGAGTGCTTTTGCAATTTTAGGATAAATTACATGGTTACAAGGAAGAATTGTTGAAATGTCATCGAGCTCTACTGGAGAACCTTGATCTCTTGTTTTTTCTCTTTCATTTTTTCTGGCGTGCTGCTCTTGATACCAGATTAGCGTTATTTCCACAGTATGTTCACGAATCACATCATAAAGAAATGAGCCATTAAATGAAAAGTTAAGAGCGAAAATCCCTCAGAGAAACAATCAGCTTGTTACTTTTTGATATAACGTTTGCTAAATTTTCTCCAAAAACTCAATTTCACATCTGAACTAAGACATAGATCTTTTACTTAAAAAATGTTTGTAAAACCGCCCTAAAAGCCACTTTAGTCTTAAGAATTTAAACGACCTCAACGATTTATTTTGAACTTTACAACTTTATTTAGCTATTTAATACCTATAACTTTTATTTTGAACTTTTTTTTTCAAAAATAGCCCTTAAGGGCACTTTGCTCTTGAGAGTACTTTTTTAACGGCTTCAATGATGGATTTATTATAAATTCCGCAACTTGACTTATCTCTCATAGTTTTTATTTGAAACATTTTTCCTAAAAGCGCCCTAAATGGCACAATAAAGGGCCTGTAAACGGTGTAGAATATTTAGCTTCCGTTAATATTTTTCAAAACGACTCTCTCATTCTTTAAATTTGACTTAACTACTTACTTCATACCAACAACCTTTATTTACACACTTGCATCAAGAATTAACCTAAAGTTAGATAAGTGTAACTGAAAATCCTACTGAAAAGAATAATATTAATAAAATAATATAACAAAATAACAATATTAATGTAATATATGTAGTAATCATTTATTATTATATGTAATATTATTTATATTTTTTTATTTATTATTATTTAATATAAATACAGGGTGGGCAACTGAAAAGTTACCGAAAAGCGTAACTGTCAGAATGAGGTCATGTCGAAAAAACCCTAGTCGTTTATTTGTTCCAAAAAATGCACTAATTAAATCGACTTTACTTAAAAACTTACGATATCATTGAGCAATGAGCTCTTTTCTTCTGTTTTTGTTAATTTGCAGAAGTTTTTGATCCTTAGTGATTAAACATTATCGTGTGCTGCTTGCCAAAAAGTGTTTTCCTCTAAAATAAGCTCAGTTTTGGGAATGGCACGTTTGAGTATTTTAAACCAAACCCTCTGGAAGATCTGCGCGGGCGCATCTTTCACGTATATCGCGAAGTGACACCGCAAGTTCTGCAGAATGCACGACAAAGGTTTGTAGAAAATCATGGCATTGCGGTTGGTGGACAACGTTTTCAACGTTCACTTCAATGATATGGTAGGTCTTTATGAAAAATCGATTTAATTCTTGCAGTTTCCTGGAAACGTAGTTAGAGACATTTCAATACTTCATGTCTTGTAGATGAGTAGATCAATTTTCAAAAACGGAGTAGCAGTATATAGAGAAACAAATGACCTTTTTGACGATATATCGGTCGATCCCCATTCCCTTTTGAAAAATTTTGGGTGGTACGATTTCGATGCCCCACCTTGTATTATAATTATATATAATATTATGTTATATATAATAATAATAACATAATATAATTGGTAATGTAACAATAATTGATAATATTTAAATAGTGCATTCCACCGACGCGCCATAAATCGCCCAAAAATGAATTGTCGCTCGGTAATTCGTCGAACTGATTATTTATTTAAATATTCGTAGAAGGCAAGGCTTAATCACTTTCGGGCAGTACTTATCGTCGTAACAATTAATTGGGTCGTGTTGTCATGCAGGGAGGGACTCGAGAAAGTTTAAATCAATTTTCAAAAAGTTATTGTAAAATTGTAATAAAACAGTCTTTTTCTTATTGTCCTGAATTAATTTAGTCAACTGTACCGTCATGTACTGTCGTTTGAGATAAATCAAGGTGAGATGTATCTGATAATTAATGGCCTGTAGCGCTGGTGATAACAACATATCAGTCATAATTATGCAATTGTTTTAACATACCAAAATTAACATTAATCATCTTCTGCATTTCATTTCTTCGATGAATCATTTATAATGTTCTTATCACTTTGAGATAGTCCCTCGTTCCGCTTCTGCCGATTGACCGGTACGTAAATTAACTTCGACGGGTTCAACAATTTTAATACATCGATCAATATGATTTGTTTCGGTCTTTAAAGAAACAATGAGGAAACATATTATTTGAATGTCAAGATCGATTTTTTTTTGTAGGGCGTGCGTCCGATATTTTTAATTATAACGATATAGTGGGGGCCCCGTATTAAAGTGGTATAAAACGGTGCAATTTAGCCCCCCCGCGAGGCATACTTACCTGAAAGTGAGATGGATTCGACTATGAAGGTAAGCTGAAAGTGTGATTTGGAGTGATTTTGTGCAAACGACTTTTTGTATGGTTGAAGTGCAAGGCGCATAAGAATATTTGTGAATAAGTAATGTTGTATGAATCTGGGATAAGTTCCATACCTAATGGATTAAAAAATCATGGTACTTTAAAATAATCATCGAGATAGTAGCTTGTCGACGCAATTAAATGATATTTACAAGTATTATCAGAAGTTAAGTGGTTCCTACCGAAATTCCAAGCTTGCAATCACTGATTGCAATGCACTGATATATCACTGATTAGTAAATTATTGCAATTTTTACCATTCGATTGTCGTAGTGAATTGTCGAAAATGAGGGTTATTAGGAGTTAGTCCAGATATCGGCAATGTCTCATAATCCAGAAAAATAATTTGTAGATGTGACATCTAACATTCTTATTTGAACATGACCTAACAGTTGTCAAAGATTTGTTTCCAATACTTTTACTTATACAAGGTTGTTAGAAATTTAGGCGCGCGCATTGTATATTCCAGCCCTTTTACCAGGGGGTTAATGCAGATATTTTTTTCTGCCAATGAAAATGTACACTACAAACAATTGAAATAGTTAAAATAATGAAATGGAAAAAATTTCGTCGTGACATGTTTTAGGGGACCAGCCACCATTGTATTACCGGCCAATAGATTTGCAAAATGTCATAACAACTCTTTCAGGCTAACAGGCAAACGATTCAAGAAGTTATACACCTTAACTAAGCAATAATTGTTCTAAACTCTCGTGGTAAATACTTCGTACTGACTTCTACAACTATTTACAAGTGTCAAGTTCTATGTTAAATAATGCCTAATAATGTAGGTAGCCTAAAACCAATGATTCTGCCATTTTGGAATACAATACAATTTTGGAGCACTATAGATCTAGGTTCTAGAAACTTGTAGCTTCTTGGTACCTTTTGAAATCTTAAAACCAGTATTATCTTTGAAATATTCAAAATCCTGTAGATATAGATTCTAGAAACCTAAATTCACTGGGTGTCTTTCAGGCTTTGAAGCCTTAGGTTCAAATGAGCGTGGTGCCTTTGAACCTATTGGAGCTCTAAATGTAGATTCCAGAAACTTGTGGTTCCTTGGTACCTTTTAAGTTTCGGGGTCGAATGAGCGTGATATTCATAGATAGTTTGGAGCTCTGTGTGTTCAAATAAAAAAATTTGTAGCCTACTCACACCTTTGAGGCATTGGGAAGGAATATCCATGGAGCTTTTTGAGCCATATAGACTTATATTCTAGAATATTTTAGCTTCTTAGTATCTTAGAGGATTTTGGAGCTTCAACATTGGATGAGCGTGGTATCTATGAAATTTGATACTTTCAAGCTTTATAGGTCATGAATCAGGAAACTTGTACCTAATTTAAAGTAGCTAGGTTTAACGTCAAATGGACGTATTATCTTTGAATGATTTAAGGGTCTAAAACTTCATGGTGCTTTTGGTGCATGTGTAGCTATAGAATCAAATGGACGCCGTATCCTTAGAAGTTTGGGTGCTGTATAGACGTAGATTATAGAAATTTGTAATTTCTTGGTACCTCATTTGAAGCTTTTGGGGTTTTAAGATCGTATGAGCGTGATATCCATGAAACGTTTGGAGCCCTATAGATTTAGATTCTAAAAACTACTAGCTTCTTAGTACCTTTAAAGCTCTTAGAACTTCGTGGTATCCTTGGAACTTTTGGAGCTCAAGTTCAAACAAAACATCCAAGAATGTTGTCAATCTCGATTGCAGAAACTGTCGCGTGTTGGATACCCTGAGACTTCAGGTTCTTTATGTATAATTTAGAAGGACTTCAACAAAAGTCCTCTAGTTACTAAATGACATGGTGTACACGATTATTGCTCGACAACCATCGATTTAGATAGGTATGCACCAATTTTGCTCTTCGTCCTTGCTCATAACCTACCGTAAGCTAGGTGACAGCACTTTAGGTACCCAAGACATCCATGCCTGCAGATTGTCGGCAGAGAGGTATGACTTGCATGCATATGATGGGCCTTTGGTTATCTGGCTAACTAAATCATTACTAAAAAATGTAACCAGTTATTAGACTAGTAGTTAGCATGAATACATGTGATTTTATTGGTTAAACAATTGAAGGTTGAAGGGATAGAGTACATTCAACCAAGAGACCACTGATGGAACAAACCATAATCCACATCAAACTAATGCCAAAACCACAACACACTCATCAAAATTTCAATTGTTGTTGATAGAATCAAATAGTGCATTAGACCTTGAAACTAAACTTTAACTACATTCAACCTGGAATAAGAGATTAAATATAATGTTACACCATATACTTTCCAGGCTGCGACTATTTTCATCGGCATTTTCGGCCTGGCGAGCTGCAGCTTGATCACCAGTCCAAGTGTGATAAGGACGTCGTCAGTGAGATCAGGACGTATCGGGGACAGCTTCGCCTACAGTACGTTCCAAGGCGACACCTATTTACCGCCCCTATCCGTGGGATACGCCTTCCCAGGACAGCTCTACGCCACCTCCATCTTCTCGTCTCCGATTTACTCGCAGCTCTTGTCCCAACCGTCTTGGGTGTCTCAGATCCCGATTGGTGCTCAGAACCCGATACTTGGAATTCCCGGGCAGGCTATTGGTGCTCAGAATCCGATAGTTGGTGCTCCCGGACAAGGTATTGGTGCTCAGAACCCGATAGTTGGCGTTCCAGGGCAAGGTATTGGTGCTCAGAATCCGATCCTTGGCATCCCCGGCCAAGGGATTGGCGCTCAGAATCCGATCCTTGGCATCCCCGGTCAAGGGATTGGCGCTCAGAATCCGATCTTGGGCGTTCCTGGGCAAGCTCCTGGACAACCTCAGGTGGAGGCACCTGCGCAGTCTCCGATTGGAGGTGCCGTGCCTGGAGCGACCTTTGACGATGATTCTGTATCAGTGGAAGCGGCATTCTGAATGCGTATCAGTACAACACTCTTAAAGACTCGTTTTATTTCAAATATTTCATATAATTTTTGTCAAATTTCTATTAGCTAAATGGCCTCATCTTATGTTAATGTTTCTTATTAATGTCAAAATATCAGCTGCACAGATAATGCAAATGTATTTAATGTAATTTTATTAAGTAACATTACAACGTTACAGTAACAAGTACATTACACGTTTCTACTTAACAATTTCCACTCACGCGTCGTCTCAAAGTTTTTCTCGATTGCCCTGTAATTTCACTTTTAAATCCTTCTGTTTGCCGACATAAGGTAATTATGATTTACCACGCACGCGCAGTGCTAAAATGGAAAGTTCAACGCTTGCGAACCGAATTTCTTGAATCATATAGATAACGGTGGGCGAAAAAAATTCGCGTTTCTCGAACCAGGAAGATCTAAATATAAAACCAGTCAGTAGGCCAATAAGGAGGTCGGCAGAAAGAAATTTTGGATACGTAAATTCCATCACAGAGTGAATAGGAATGAAAAATGAGTGGAAGATGCTTAAAACAAGGGGGACATCCTTAATGTAAGCAATAGAAATCTGAAACAAGGCTATACGCGCTACTGCTGTATGTATTTGTCATGGACATGGCTGTCAAAAAAGGAAATTCAAAAAATTATTATTACACGAGACATGCACGTGTCCTTAAAGCATGGACAAGGTGGAAAAGATGGAAAAAAAGAGGAAGAGAAAGGGGCATCAGAGAAGAGCGCCGTGTCCTTGGTCTGCATGGTCTCACATAAGAAAAAGGTGGAGGAAAAAAGGTTCTCGTCTCGTGATGCTTTTTTATTGAATTAGTCCTCAGCGCGTAACCTCAGATAACAAAGCTAGCTTCCAAAAGGAGAAGCTGAAAGGGTACAAGGTGGAATGTTAATGGTCGCAAGTTATGAAATAATACAGATGTGTTAACATTTAAAAAAATGCTCTCATCTTTCCCATGATTTTTCTGTCTTGTGACCTTCGTTCTGTGTTCAATGTCCTGATTAAATGGTTTTCATACAACAATATTAGAAGCAAATGACAAACTAGATGCTGAAATAGTAGAGGAAGTAAACATAATAGGAAACATTTTTACTCATACAACAAAAACCTTCTTAGTACATAAAAATACACCAAAGATAGTTTAAAAAGATGGACCACCAAAGTGTCAGTGGACCAATGTCAATACTTCACTTAATTTTTTCCATGGTTGGGTTAAAGGGACACTTTCGTGGTGGTAAAAATTTGGCCATTTTCGCTAGGTTTTGGTTGCTTTGACAGCAAGCCTAGAAGACATGCATAAGGACATATAACTACTTGGTGTTGTAGTTAAAGTTCATAGAAGGCGTCTCAATTTCTCCCAAAGATGATGGGGTTTTGGAGGAATACTTTTGCATTCAATTCATTTAGATTTACTACTTCTCATGGAATTGTCACATGTCTCCTCATGGATGCCACAAAGCCTCCACCGTAGTGTCCCTATATCGTCCGTCTAACCATAGCTGTGTAGATTTTGCTGAGAATGTTGGAGATACCACAGAATGGTATAACCATTTTCCCATGGTATTCCGTTCACATCGCTATCTTAGTGGCATCCAAGGCCTTGTTATGTCCTCTCTGGCGCTGCCTAAAGTAGTGAAAAAAAATTTCAGTTGGTATGGTGTTTGTATTACTTCTGAGAGTTTTCCTCCACAATTTCTTAAGCATATTCCCTAACAGTCTGATGCGATCGGCGAAACAGTTAGTTGCTCAAAATTTGTCGATGAAGCAAACAAATTTGTGAAAAATGGAAAGGAGCAGAAAGTAACGGAAAGCAAGGCTCAACGCGCCTTGAACTTGCCCATCACGTGGAGCACGCAACCTTCGAATTTTTCCGCCGTCAGCGTTTTCGCAGGCGCGTTTTCCCGCCGTCGACGAAAATCGGTCGGGACGTGGAAAACAAAACAGACCGAATCGATGAAGAAAAGCCGAGGGACGTCACGAGAGAGTGGGAATCCTCCGTCAGCGAAACGCTCGTGCCACCTTTCAATCCGACGCAGCTGAGAGTGTTGTGATCAGTTTGTTTATTTTTGTCCGTGTAAACGTACTAAGAAGGAGAGAGTTGGTGAGTAGAGTGATTTTTTTCGAGTGTACGTAGGTGGTTCTCGAAGAGCGACACGTGCGTGAAAAAGGAAGGTTGTTATTGGAGCAGACTTGGTGTCGATTGGGCATTATTGGTGAGAATTTTGGTTGGATTTGAAAAAACTGGCGTTATTTTTGTATGGAAAAAATATTAAATTAAGGAATTTTAGTGAAGACGCCCTAAACCTCACCAATATCGAGTTTTGCATTGTCTGCCTGAAATCTCGAAATTATAAAAATTTCATGAAATTTCTAATTATGAACACAAAGCGATATGCGAATCCGGCCAAAACTTTTAATTTTCTTGGCCGCCAATCTCCAAAGGCTTCTATATTTAAACTTGTTTTTGCGAGGATACCAACACACCTACATTAACACAGTTATAATTTTCTTTTTGTTTAAATTGCATTAAATCCCATAAAAACGGGAAAATAAGGTGTAAAAATATAACCAAAAAATCTCTCTTTATCAACTACCGGAAACCCTGCAAATTTCCAATGCAATGCAATCTAATTAATAACACCACATCAATCATACAAATGTAATCACGTGAATTATTATCTCCTTCTATTGTAACTTTCTTGTTCTCGAAGACAAAGAAAACCTTTATGGATTTAATCCTTCCTGGTGAATCACTCGAGTCGAGTAATGTTTAGTCAATAAACCGCTAATAAATCATCGAACGCCACATTAAACAATGGAAAATTTCCAGGCGACGGATCGAAAATCAGAAGTACAAGAGTATACCGTTGTAATTTTGCGGAAAATGCTATTACTGCGTGCAATTCGAAGGTTATCGACTTGTACGGTAATCGTTGTTCAATTATTATTTTACTAGGAAGCAATTAACGATTTACTCGTTGAATTTATAAGCGAATTCAGCGAAGTGAGTTTCACTTTACAAGAAAACAGAGGCGATAAATTTTAAGATGAAATTGCACAATTTGAATGCACTCACCTAAACTACACTGATAAAACAGGGTTGGTAATCACTAACAATTGTTGAGACGAAAGGTAGTTAATTGAGTTCTAGTCCCAATACTTACTAATTCCATTGGTAAAAAATTTGACACTCGTATACCTTACCCAGCCAAAAATGAATTTACTCATGCAAATTTCCCTAAGGATATTTTGTTAAGTAAGTGCCATAAAAGAATGTACCTGCTTCGATAGGCCGCAAGTAGTATGGGAATTTGCCGATAAGTTTACTATGGTGAAAAGAACATTTTTGACATGACAAGCGATTTCATTTTTCTACTATTGATACAGAAGTTTGTCTTTATCACAAATCACCCTGTAAAACCCTCAAGAGCAAATATTGATTTTCAAATATCAAACGGACTTAAATGTAATGAACAAAGCCGTTTCAGCATAGTATATGCACTACATCTGTATATTATTTAGTGTATTACATGATACAATGAAAGATACGTAGCAGTTAGAAATTCGTCTGGTTGGTTCAAGTGACGTCACGTTGTGAGTTAATTGTGGCGCGTTTTAACACTAACATGTAGGAATTTTATGTAACGTTAACCATTTAGGTGTTAATTTCACTCAATTAAAACGTTGTTAGGATATTTTCTTGCGTAAATTTCTTAATATTTGGAATTAATGAGACACGTTACGTTTATTTTAAATTAATTTAACAGGAATTGTGCTAAGTTGAGTACGTATAAAATTAGTTATGTTAATATGCCTTTTTAGATTACTTGGTCGTTAACGAAAAAGACTCCTGAGTTGTAATCTTTTAAAAGCGTAGGGAAGGTAAAGGGTTGAGCATTTATGTATTGTATTGTAAATAACGTCATATTTTGAGGTTTTAGCAGTATAACATCTCCAAAATTACACAGAACTTTTATTAGAGTTAATATGAGTTAAAAATAATACCTGAATAAATGGGCAAGAATTCATAGGAAATATGATTAATGGTTGTTAAACTTATTAGCTCTAAAGCATTTAATTATTGGATTTATAAAGGTGTAGAATTAAATTTCGTTTTCTATAAAATATTAGCAATACGTAAGTCACAATTCAACCCTCTTATCCCAAAGAAGAATCAATTCGTCTCAAAGGTGGCGCTCATAAATTTCCTCGCTAAAATATTTTGAACGAATATAGGTACTTATCATACCGTGTACACAAACTTCTCAACGTTTATTTTACCCTGTATTTCCTTATGTTTCAGGAATTTGAAGAACTTTTTAGTAGAGGAAAAGTCTTCTCTTGATTGTCGATACAATGAAACAAAGAAGCACTTTTCTTTTTATGATTTGTCGCCCTACTCACAAGGTGACGTCAGTCGCTAACATTAGCCCCGCCCAATTCAGCCCGATGTCTTATATTCTCTTTCATTGTATCATGAGTTTCGTATATTAGGTATAAATAACATACAGAATAGCAAATAGAAGTGAATAGCTAATCTATGTTTGTTGAATGAATAGCTTTGCTTTCTGTTCTGTTTCCAAATATATTTTTTTGGAAATCTACGGAAAGAATGCGAATTTTTACTTGTGCAGGCAATTTACATATCGATCGTTTATCGGCGGAAAAATACTCGTCCATTGAGATGCGAGTTCAAGATCGAATCACTTATCGGCTTCAAATCGAGAGGGAGTAAATTAATAGAGGGAAATGCTCGAAATTGAACTGTCATAACGTGGGAGTATTTGTAAACGACAAACGTTAATGCTATTGGTCATATATTTTATTTACCGATTTCATTACATCAGTAGAAAGCAAAATACAGCATGTGACATGTTAAACTAATTTTCCAGACTCCACCTCGAATTTAAATAATCACCCTGTAGGACAAACGCGTTCAACGCATATCTACCAGTAAAGTTTCCACGGTATGATTCATATACGAAGAACAAGCACTAACTGCCCCCCTCTCCATTAATTTATTATGAAACGTGATCCTCGAGCTGCTGGACAGGTTTCCATTGGGTCTTTTTTGCAGGATCAGCTGACGGAAGATTCTAGAAAGTTTCGGCAACACTCGTCATTCGACAACGGTACTGGCAAGGAGTCGATGAAAATCGCGAGATGGATGGTACCCTTCTGCAGTATTTTGCTTCGTTCTCGGGTAAGGAGAGAGTTATTCATAGATAAAATGAGATCCTTTAGGAATAGTAAGCTTTAAAAATAGGGTTTTAGTGGAAATTGCAAAGTGATGTCTCTAGGTTTGTAATTATTCCAGTTTTACTGCCTCAAACTTTTGAGCACTTGTATTTCCCAGGGAATCCCATTTGGTTTTATGACTGTCTCAATAGGCTCTATGGTGTCTAAATTTCTGAAGTCCCAAAAGTGGGTAGGAATTTCAAAGCAATTCCACTGCTTTTATGAATAGGGATTTCGAACTTCTCAAGCAGTTTCTGAATTGCATTAGTCATTTTTAGATTTCCTACGGAGATTCTACTTCAACCGTTTAGGGTGTATAACAGGAATTTTAAACAATATAATCATGCCTTTAAGGTTTTCACATCGATCAAACCCTTGCTGAATCTTGAGTTGTGATGAGTAAGTTTTGGAACGTTTGTGTACCTTTCTTTAGACATTTTTTTACATTTTTGTAAGCCAATGAGCACTGTGGAGATTATAAGGAGTTTATCAAGCCACTAACTAACTAAGGGTTCAATTTAGTCTTGAATTCTTCTGCTTCACTTAACCATCACTTAAGGAATACTCTAGGAGGCATTGGTGAGGTGAATGCAATTCTTTATCATTTTACATCCATTGCCCTTCTTTTGAGGAACATGCCATAAGCCTCTCCAACCTCCTGGCCTTGCCAGGGACTAATTAGAGTGTTTGAGGTACCATTGGGCTTCTCAATTTATATCACATAACCTACTTGACCGCTTCGTATTTCTTTTCCAGCCAACCTGGCGATCGTCACCGATGGCATGCACTACGGCTGGCCCTCCCCGACCCTTCCCATAATTACCAACAACACCAATCACACGTTGTACGTGGAGAGCGAGGAGGGCCTTTGGCTGGCGGTGATGCCGCTGATCGGAGCGGTGATAGGGGCCATAACCGCCGCCAACATCGTCGACAGTTTCGGAAGGAAGAAGACCATCCTCGGGACAGCTGTGCCCTTCTTCCTCTCGTGGCTGATGATCGCTTCGGCCAACAACACCATATGGCTGCACATCGCCAGGTAAGGGCTTGAACAGCACAAGGCCTATGGGAGCCTCTACTACACAATATAGTGCTATTTACGTGGTACGATCTACATATGTGCGGTGCGAAATGGCTTACATATAGTTCACATTGCAAAGGCACCATCAACCAAATCTCCTTCCAAAAGTTCCAGAAATCGCTCCTAATGCCATTTATTTTGTAACCTAGGTTCCTGGCAGGTGCAGCTGACGGTATCGCCTTCACCGTAGTCCCGATGTACATAGGAGAGATAGCCCATGCGAACGTCAGAGGATTCCTCGGTTCGAGCGTCTCCGCCATGTGGGTGTTCGGCTTCCTCCTCATCAACGTGATCGGCTCCTATTTGTCGATCAGCATGACGGCGATCGTCTCCTCGTTGGTGCCGGTTTTGTCCTTTTTCACCTTCCTCCTCATGCCGGAAAGCCCTTACCACCTGCTGATGAAGAACGAAGTCGAACAGGCCAAGAGAAGCCTGAGGAGGCTGAGGAGCAGGACCGACGTCGACGAGGAGATCGAGAGGATGAGGACGAACATACAGAGCAAGAGCAAGAGCGCCGGCAGGTTCCTGGACCTGTTCACGGTGAAGTCGAATAGGAAGGCGGTGTTCATCGTCGGAGGACTCAGAGGTAAATCACTTGTAATCTCACCGTCTTCTTGGGGTTTAATTGAGGTTTCCTCCCCAGGTTTCCAGCAGTTCTGCGGCACCACGGCGATCACGTTCTACCTCCAGCCGATTTTCAAGGAGGCCGGCGGCAACATCCTCCCCCACCACGCCTCCATAATCTACCTCTCCGTCCAATTGATCCTCGTGGCGTTCTCCTCGAGCATTGTCGATCGCGCCGGGAGGAAACCCCTCCTGATTATCTCCATAACGGGCACCGCCATCACTTTCCTCCTAGAGGGCACCTACTTTTACCTGAGGGACCAGACCGACGTGGACACCGCCTCCTTCGACTACGTCCCGGTGGTAGTCCTGATACTCTTCGTCATTGTCTTCAGTCTGGGCATGCAGAGCATTCCGATTTTGATGCTGGGAGAGCTGTTCCCGACCAGCGTGAAGGCATACGCGCTCTGCTGCGCGGACATCTATTACAGCATAGTCGCTACGATCGCTTCGAAGTTCCTGCAATTTACCAAGGACACCTACGGGATCTACGTCTCTTTCTACGGCTTCTTCATTTTCTCAGTCATGGGATTGCTCTTCATCATATTCTTCGTCCCGGAGACGAAGGGTAAGAACCTGGAGGAGATTCAGCAGTTCCTTAAGGGGGAGGTGAGGCACGACCATTCCAAGTGCGACGAAGAGGAGTGCGTGAAGGTTTAACGTGGAGTCCAGATGCCTTTTGTATTGTGATTTTAACCTGATTTCAACACTGGAAAAAGAAAAACGTAAATTCTTGTCTTGAAATCGGCGCAAGCGTGTGATATACTTACTTAATATTTTTAGAGCTAAAGTTGTTAACGTCGTCATAGACTTTCCTTGCTTGTACAATCGAACGTATTTTTATTGCCTTAACTGCAACAATCAAGTCTGAAATTCTGAGATATTCACTCATATAAATGATAGAAGAAAAATTGCCAAAACGAAAAATGTGGGATTAACGGTTATTCGTCCAGTCGAGTAGCGAATTAATTTTAAAGTATTCGTTTATACAATTTTGTATATTTTTTTAGATCAAGGAGTAATACATTTAAGTTGGATGTAGCCTAAGGTGAGAAGTAGTGTTTTAAACAATTTTACTACTTTGAGAGAGATTTTATTATTTGTACTTAAACGATATTTATTCTGAATTATAGCTGAAGAATTGTCAATATATTATTTCGAAATTTTAGAGCAAAGTATATATTTATGTTCGACAGTTAGGTTTTTTATTTCATTCCTGTAACAAAACTTATTAAGAGTTAGTATTGTCTTCATTTCGCAACCATGCGAGGAATTATTTGAAGTACGCAACATATTGCTACTAAAATACCACATCGCGCAGCCTATGCTTATCGAGATCGTTCATAGACTCTAGGCAAGCCGCAGACTTTTCCCCGAAACGAGAGGAGTAAGTGCTGGAAGCCCAGGGGGGAACTGATTGATCAAGTACAATCCCCTACTCTCATATGCAGAGGTAGCAGAACAGCAAGGTGCAAGAGCAGATGTGAAGATGACAGGATACTGCTTGAACCTGCATGGAGGCTGGGAGGAAAGCCTGACAGAAATCCTATAAATGAAGCTTCCAGGGACCCAAGATTTGACATTCTTCAATTCTTCTGAATTTACCACAGGTATAGTTTTCGGTTCCTATAATAAAATTTATATTTTGTGAGGTGTGATAATAATAGTCGTAAGTAATCAAGGAACTCATGCAACACATTATAATTGTCAGATAAACGACAATTGCGAATCGTTACGGCTCAGTCCTTAGGCCACTTAAGTAATGGGCACATCAATAATATCAATAAAAACTCATGACGTGATTCGATTGATATATTATTCTTAAACGGTACACAGTACGATCAGGCAAAGTGCAGCAGCAAAAGTTTGTCGCAGCAGATGCCTCTAATTTATTCAGTTCAGGAGCATCTTGTCCTTGGTATCTCACTCTTGCTAGAACGGAGTTTCGCCTCAAATCACCAACCGGTTCCTGACGGGAATCCTTCAGTCAGTCAGTAAAACAAAGCCTCGTTCAACATGCTGGTGTCGACGGGCCCCTTCTCGCCCCTGAGCTCCCTCTGGATCTCCTCGAGGGTCTTGCCCTTGGTCTCGGTCACGAAGAAAACGACGAACACGAGACCGACGACGCAACATCCGGCAAAGGTGAAAAACGGTACGTGCATGCCGAAGGCTTCGTTGGACCAATGGAAGAATTTCGAAGTGATCATCACGACGACGCTGAAGTAGATATCGACTGCGCAGAGGGCGAACGCTTTCACGTTCGTCGGGAAGATCTCACCGGCTATCAGTAAGGGTATGGTCTGCAGTCCTATGCTGAAGACTATCACCAGGCATAACAAGGAGACCATCGGTATGAAGTTCAACTGGCTCGTGTCGAAGGAAATGCAGTTGCAGCTCTGTAGGTACAGATAGATCCCGTTCACCAGCAGCATGAGGGCCGTACCGCCGAGAGAAACTATGAGTAAGGGTCGTCTACCGGAAATGTCCACGATCAGGGAGGCCACTATCGCCATTATCAGCTTGACAGTAAAATAGATGATCGTCGCTATTTTTGGATCGAGGAAATCCTTGGCCTGGGTGAATATCTTCTGGCAGAAGAACATCACGGCGCTTATTCCGGTGAGCTGTTGGAAACTTCTCAAGCCTACAAAATGAAATAGTCAAATAGTCAAATTTTTAGATGGAATTTTGGGTGTTTTTGATCAACAAGTGAACTATTTGGTTGCACACGAGGTGGGCTATGAAATAACAAGACCAATGCTATAAATCATTGTCTTCTAAAAGTACTGGAAGGATCAGGAAATGCCACAAAGTCCAGTTTATAACCTGCATGTCTTCATGGTAGAAGATGAGCAACACCATAAATGGTTAACGCAGAAGGACCCCGGGTATTAGCCAGGATAAGTGCTTCACGTTTTCACTTTGAAAGTTCCTCCTCCATCCTCTTGTTCTGAGGCTGGGAATTCGTCCTCGCAGGAGATGAATGAGTACGAATGGTCTAGCATGCGAAAGGTAAATGGAAAACATCTTTGCATTACCTGGAGTAAGGCATTTAGACCTTTTATTCCAGATATGAGCATAATGTCATCCATAGATGCTAGGTGGTCAATTTTTCTGTGCTTTGAAGATTTTTAAAATTTCAAATTCAAATTTTTTATTAAACATTTGTAAGTGTTCAGGATGATTACTTTTTGCAAAGGTAGGTAGTCTAGACCATTCCTCCATTTGACCATGATGTTTTAGACCCTTTTCCTGCTCTAACTATAGCTCAATTTTGTATTTCTTATCAATTAGAGCAATATCTGGTCTATGGTGCTAAATAGAAGTGTTTTGACAGGGATATTCTAGTGCATAACAGTTTCTGCACTCTTTAAAACAGAGGCGGGTGTGCAATTATGGCTTGGAGACATCGTATCCAGAAACTTATAAGTTATGGGCTATCTTTTGATGGATTACATTATTGTAACGTTTAAGATGGTGCATTCTGCCTTACCTATTGCGATGATTAGCGCCTTCCTGTTGCTCCTGACCCTGAGCAGGTCCATGAACTTCCTCCTGCTGGCGTTCTGCTCCTCGACCGCCTCGGAGATCCTCGCGAGCTCCTCGGCCACGTCGGCCGAGCCCCTGAACGCCTCGAGGCTCTTCCTCGCGTCCCCGTGTCTGCCCTTCATCACGTAGAAGTAGGGACTCTCCGGCATCCAGGAGAAGGTCAGCAGGAGCAGCACCGGGAAAGCGGTCGCGACGAACGCGGACGTATCGAGCGGTAGCACGGCCCCGAGCACGTTGACCAGCAGGAGGCCGAAGACGATGCTGACCGGGCAGACGGAGGCGAGGAAGCCCCTCGTCTCGGCCTCGGCGATCTCCCCCAGGTACATCGGGACGGCGGTGAAGGAGAGGCCGTCCGCGGCGCCGGCGAGGAACCTGCCGACGAACATGAAGACCGAGGAGTCGGCGAAGCCGACGAGCAGCCAGGAGACGATGAAGGGGACGGCCGAGAGGATCACCATCGGTTTCCTGCCGATCGCGTCCACGATGAGTCCGGTGAAGACGGCGCCGATGAGGGAGCCGATCAGAGGGGTGATCGCCAGGTAGGACTCCTCCTCGGTGGTGATGGTGAAGGTGTAGTTGCCGGAGAGGAGGACCGGGAGGAACGGCGAGGGCCAGCCGTAGTGCATCTCGCTGCATATTATGCCGAAATTCACTGGAAAATTGAATAAGAAATCAACACCCTTTAAACCACAGATTTAAGACTGGCTTAAATTCAGAATCAAGGGCAATCTATACCGAAATTAGTCTCTACTACCGTGAAGAAAAATAAGTGAACTACATGGTCATGCTATCTCAAAAAAAATGTGATTTGCCCAAACCAACCATCACCCAAAGAGTCAGTTAGAAGATCATTTGGGTATCATCCGAAAACAAAGGTATTCTAAAGTGTATGGTACTATATAACTTGGTGATTCTATAGTGCAGATAACATAGACCAAAGTCACTAGCACAAACACGTGTGGTACCTCATGACAGGCATCTTACCAAGGTACGCTTCAGTACTGAGCATCATGACTTAAGCTACTGCTAAACTAAGTCGTGAACATTTTTTCCGGTCAAAAGATTAAAATATAAATAATGTATTCACCAGTCACAGCAGCGAAGTATTGTATCTTCTTACACCCCGCTTTCCCCCTCGGGGCGCCCGCCGCCGGTTTGTCCGCCACGACGGCCATACTTCGACGTCGAGCACTCTCCTCGATCTGAACGCCTCGGACTCTCTCTCTTTCAGCACATAAGCGCTTTTAAATGGCTTAATTTACCACACGAAAAATTTAATTGATTGAATTGGACTCGAGATGTATCACGCGTTTGTATCTCGCGAATTAAGAAGTTTTCCATATACAGAAGGTGCAAAGTCGTCTGTCCGCCGAAGTGGGAAATTTAAGAGAGATGGAGTTAAAAAAAGATGGTCATTAGACTTAAGCCAAACTCATCCTGGTGATATGGCATAGATTAAAGGTGGTAAGTCTTTAAAGTTGACTTAGCTTGTACGATTTTAGTTGACTACGAACTTCCTCACCTCTAAGGAAGTAAGTCAAACCAAAATATCATTCAATCAGTTAGCTGCTGTTCAAGTCATTTAGTAAATTAAGCTTTTTTGACTTGAAGAAAATCGACAATGTTTCAAAATCACGTCCTTACTAGATTCTCTATTTATCACAAAATATATTTACATAAACTGGAAGTGTTCCGTGTATAAAAGCGATAAACCCTGGATACCTACTATTATAACCCTAATCCCTTAACTCTCTATATTAACGCCGAATACGAAATCCCTGTCATCTGTTAAACTGGATGTTTACAGTGTAGATATGTATAAAAATAACTTAGTATCAACAACCCCAATATCAACAACAAAACGCAACTATATAGCTGTATAAAAAATAAACGTGCTATACTAGGCCCTATTCGATGCTCCTACAGGCTTACGGCCATCGCCGCTCCTTTCGCAGCGTCACCGCCTTGAGTGAACACCAAAGGCAAATGGTACAGCTCTTGAACCTCTTTCTGCAGGACTTTGTTCCTGGATAGGCCGGAACCGTTCCCTACTATACGTTCTATCTTGGCTGCTTGTAAAATCTCCCTCGGCATCATACTGGAAACAGACCAAACAGGTGAACCAAAACTGTACACTTTAAAAAATGTAATCGTTCAATCGAGAATCGAATTATCACATTGGAAATCCCTTTGTTAAGGGAGTTCCCATGGTTAAAGATTTAACAGAGAGATTTTAATGAATTTTACTAGGCAAGTAAACATTGACCCAAGTAAGGTCTGTAAGTAAGTATTGCGCAAGGAAGGTTTGAGAAATTTAAAGAAATAAAGGCGGCCCTTCATGAAAACACGTTTCAGTGAAAGGTTTCACAAACCTTTCGTGGTTTGTAGCTAAGTTAGACACTCTTTTAAATAAATTAATATGATTATCACAATATTACTAGCTAACTAAATTATGAGTACTTTTTGTAATTACCATCTTACCTGTGTAAATTTTCCAATAATCCCCTACATAAGGCTCGGAAGACTTGTCCCAGCCCCAAATTCCCGACGTGGATATTCGAAATGGACGCGGTTAAATGAGGTTCGTGCCTCTCCCCGAGGCAAGTCGGTCTTATCGCCAAGTCCGATTCAGAGTTTTCTTCCGAACTAAGGGACAACACTTTCTCCCACACCTTAGCTGAAAGACGAGAACGTTCAGTTAGAATTTCAAAAGGATATAAACCACTACGACGATAATTTTTCAGGAGTCCACGTGTAACTGAGGAAGTGGTAAATTTCTTGAAGGGACCGATTTTAAGGTTGTAGTTAAGTTTATTGTACAGTATGTTGCGCACCTGAGAAGAACAAACAGTCTTCATTCTCCTCAAGTGCGTTCATTCCTTCACTACTACTGCTCCGCTTGGTTTCCTCAAAAATCGAAGATAGGCGAATTGAAGCTGTAGATTTCTACCTTCAGAATCTGTTTGGTAAATTAAAATCGGGTAATTAAAGTTAATATTTTTTGCAACGTATTGCAATTATACAAAAACCATTAATGCGACGATAATGAAATCAAAAAGGATTTATTTAGAAGATGAATCATATGCAGCAGAATTGCATTTATGTGCTCTTTGTAACGACACCTCACTATAGGTTTGGCCCAGTTTATAAAGCAAATTTAACAGCAGACGGATCAAAAAACTTTGTTTAAAATGAATCAAAGGAGATGAAAACCCAAAATCAAGGCAAATGTGAGCTTTTGCGGTTTTTTAAACAATAAAAATTACAAAAGTAGGTTTTTTTTTCAGTTTTCTCACCATAGCATGAAAATTATTGATGAAAATGCAATATGTTGTACACACGATTTGTAGAGAATTAAGACTTTCAACATGAGCCTTTCTAAAAGTCATCGGGGCATTTTTTAACGAGAAAACTTGGAAAAACCAATTTTGGGTTTCGAATTTTGGATTTTTATCATCTTTGATTAATTTGAAACAAAATTTTTTGGTCCGTATGCTGTTAAATTTTATCTACTAAAAAAAAAAAAACTATAAATGGGCTAGTTTGGAAACAACGATATGGCCTTAAAAAATGAAATAATTATTTTATATTGAATTACTTAATAATGTTTTATCGATGCAATTATTTCAACTAATTAGAATTTTTGTCGAGTAATGTAGAAACGATAGGAACCCTTGTTAGCACAACTCATAAAAGGGATAAGATATCTTACATAGTAAGTATTATTCCGCTTTCAATTTCAGATAGGAAGTAACCGATAGATCCTGTTCAGACTCTAAGAGCGACATAAAGCAACATCATAAATTTGTACACTTACACTTATACGTACATTATATGTGAGTGATAACATTTTTGTTTTCAGTTAGGGTTCATTCAATTATAAGAAACCAGCTTGTAATGGAATGGAGCAATGCATACTTAAGTAATTTAGCTTGCCTGTTACTCACATTGTGGCACGCTGAACCCCAAATCCATACACCACTGTTGCAGCATCCTCACAAAAGTGGCCAGAGTGTTCCCTCCATTGAGGGAAGCAGCAGCAGCTATGAACTGATCCTTAAAATACGGCAAATAATCCACCGAGGAAAGTTGTGGTGGTCCACACTTTGGCGTATAACCCTCCACCACGAAAGATATCTGAGCTGAGGTCGATATGTTCAAAACGGCGTCCCTGGTAGTTTCTACCGTCGACAATACGGAACACTGCAGGTCACCTAGACCGACACCTGGAAACCATCTGGTAAGTAAGTGGATCCACGTGGACGTGTGGTTCTAACCTATCGGGGTTCCTTTTGGGATACCGTGCCACTTCCCGGATAAATGACCGGCGATCTCGCCGCTCTGCCTGACTTCCGGAAGCAAATCTGTCGGGAAGCCTGCTTCTTTCAGGATGGAATCGTTCCATTGTAAAGTCTTGCAGTTGAAGTATCCCCAACTAGCAGCATTTTGATAGGAAATTAGAGGTTTTTCTAAGTTGCACAGCATGGCCACGGTGTAGTCGGCTATCGTGCCTGAGCAGTTGTACTTGGCTAGTTTTTCCGGCCTGAAAAGGCAAGCTTGGTTATTTCAGCTTCAGTGGTATTTCGTCAGGTTCTTCTACTTCAAAAGACAAGCTCTGATATCTAAATTTTTGCTAGATTTCTCCAGTTTCTGGACACAACTTTGTGGTTGAATCAATACATGATCGTAAACCTCTGGTAGATGTGTTCTAAAACATTTACCTACTCTAGCTTTGATCTAGTCCTAGAAAGGACTTGCGCCCTTTTGCGGTAATACTTTAGATATTGTTAACAACTTGGTACAAGAAACCCTTACTTGAACTTCTGCATCCAGAACATCGTGGCGACGCCGAACCCGGTGGAAATCCCGATGTGGCTGTCAGGAGTTGGTAAACTGGAGAGGAAGCTCGGGTCGCACCTGTTATCCTGCCACGTGTACAGGGCGGACACCCTTTCCGGATTGACGTCGTAGCGGAAACTCGTATCTTTCTCCACGACGTCCCAAGCCTTCTTCTCGTCGTCGTTCTTCCAGAATAACACTCCGTGCATTTGGCCGCATATTCCTATCTTCGATACCTGTAGAAGTGGAGGTAAGAAAGTGCGAGTTTACAAGACTTGAGACCAAAAAGAAAATTTTCTTCAGTGATGATTCCGGATTTGGAAGCAATGATGGTATAAGAGAAGGATTTTCAACTCTACTGTCCTTAGGTCGTGAAACGATCTCGGTTTTTTAGCGAAAAATATGGCCATTAGTGGCGCCTTCAAGCGTTTCGTGACAAAACACTCAGCTACAACTGTTCTGTCTCTAATTCGCTCCCATTCGAATATTACACCATGACAGGATCATGAAGGCAATAGGAAGGATGGAGAAACACGCAAACCAATGAAGAAGGCTATCGACTACGACAAAGGTGAGAAATCAAGAGTGAAGCATTACTTCCAACAGAATAGGACAAACATAGGAGAAGAGGATAAAAAAGAAGGACAGGACACGAAGGTAAAGAACAATAATAACCAGGAAGAAGGATAGCAAGATGAAGCGAGGACCAGAGGGAGGAGTGAAAGAGAAATGAAACAAGAGGGGAAAGGAATAGGGGCCAATGCCCCGACTCTAGGGAGAATGCCAGGACAAACAGGGCAGAAGTCAGTCAGTCACGAGTCATCAATTAGTCAACGTCCACCGGTATCGTCGATCATACATAATCAAATAATAATAATCAAATAACCTTTGAATTTTTGAATTAAGAGAAAAATGGCACTAAAATTCTGGATAGAAATTTTAGGATTCTATTGAGATCTGCCATCAGAACTGTTGCGTGATTTTTTCGGTGTGAAATTTTTGAAATTCTGCATAAAATACTCTAGAACTAGTCCATATCTACTAAGAACTCCCATGAAACTTGATATTTTCGCAAATTCGGTTACCTGCTTCACAGGACTCATCTGGAGGGTTCCTGGGAAAATGTGCCAAGAAAGCAATTAAAGTATTGAGAACTTCGATAGCTCCAAACCGCTAAAGGCAGGAAGAAATTTTTAATTAGGAATAAATCAGGAGTTCCCCTGACGGGAATACTATCTTAAAATGCTTCGGTGGGGAAGTTCCATATTACCCAGTTTTCGTCGTCGGACGAAAGTTAATCACTGTGAACACACAAAGCAACGTGTTATTATCCCGTGATGCGACTCACTTCCTGTAACAGTTGCTTGGGCAATTTCGACACGCATAAATTCAAGGCGGAAATAATCTTGGCGACGTCCTGTTTGTTCCCGCCTGGACCCGTGTCGCTCGGTATGTTGGACTGGGTGTCTTTCACGTGCTGAGCGACGACCTCGCAGCTCTTTATGTTCACTATGCACACCTTTACTGACGTGGTACCGATGTCTACCCCGAGGACGTAATCGGTCATACTCCTAAACTGGAACATAATAGATGTGTTTGACGCGGTCGCTCGTTGGAACTACAACTGATATCGACCCCCGCTTTAAATAAGTTCTTGATGTATCCCGAGGGGATAAACAAACAGATTTGAGATATTACATTCGGCGCGGTGTGTAATAATATTTGCTCAACACTTCGGTGCGGTAAGTTATTAATTTTTATGAGGTAGCGAGAGGCTGTTATTGATAAAAACTGGAGGCTCGGTGGCGTAAACCCGCGCGAGATCACCGATTAATAATAATCGCCGATTAATTTATACGCCCCGATCGGGGGGCATAAATATTAGTTCAAAGGGTCCATTACTTACCTAGATCGCTCGGTTATCGATTTTGGAACTGAACCACTTTGAAATCCGGCCAAAATAATGAAAAACCTACACGCCCAGAAACGGAGAGCCGGTCGTGTTGTGAGTGCCGTCACATGAATTTTATAAATACGTGTGTAACTCCTCGTCGTCACTTACGTACCCGACGGATTTCACAACTTCACCAGGGCATGGGAATCACGAGGAGTCGCGTCGGTTCGCCGACCCTTCGCACATCGATTTTTACGGGCTTTTTGAATTCGCGCGCTCGCTTTCCAACTGTCGCGCGTCACGTATACGCGGCACCTTGAATTATGTGCAATTTTTCCCAATAACGCGACATTTCGTCCCCGCCGATATAAATAAACGTTAATAAAAGGCTAGCGAGGCGGTTACACATGCTTGCGATACATGTGCTCCAAATTATATGTTATCGGAGACAATATTACGTCAATATTAATAAATGAATTGATTACAACTTGTTTTCTTATCTCAAATCCTTCCCAAATAATGTTATTAATATCAGGCGACGCAGTGGGGTACATTTGTAGCTAAGAGACTTATTTATTTAACGCTACGTAATATCTGTAGTTTACAATGGAAAAACTAAATAAATCATACTGACAATCATTAAGCGTCACGCCACAACGCCCAGATAGTATAGAACATACGTAACATCGTACAACGCTAATAAATGCTAATTACATATCGCATTCTCAGTTGTTGTTGTTGTTGTTGCTACAATCTCTTCTGAAACATTCTCTGTATTATACTCCAAAAGTCCATGCCACCAATTGAATATGATTTCTTACCACGCTTAACATTCAATTCGTTTATAAGAACCCAATTGTTCTCACTCCCTCATTAGAAGTACTTCAAGTCGATGTCAACTCTAAATTGTTTTATGTAATGACTAGACCAATTGTTTTATTTGTTTCCAGGGCCGCGGCGACACTTTCAAACGCAGCAATCTCGCCAATGGACTCATTATCATCACGTGCACTTATAGTCCAGGGAAATAAAAATTTGGCAGGACTGTAAAGCGTCCAGCTATCCGTTATTCTCTGTATGGAGAGGTTATGGTGCAAGACTTGGCACTATAACGACCGCTATTGCTCTTCTCCTTTGTAACGATGATGATCGAAGATACATCATATGGACTAACCCCTTTGGATATTGAAGCTTGAGGGGTTGGTCGTTCTTCATGCTTAATGGTCGATGTGTTTTTTGTGCAATGGAAAGGTTAGGAAAATTGACAGAAGGTACCGCAAGAAGTGGTGAACTTCAAGTTTTTTCAGCTTCCTGTGCAGCACTTAAAAATCACTTTCTGAGAAAATATTTTTGTCAAAAGGGTATATCTCCGTTATTCTAGAACCATTCACAATTCTCTCAGTCTGAACTTTCAAACAAGCTTTTCCAAAGATCTCCATTGTGTCATTATGCTTGACTGAATGGTTAGAATGCCTCAACCGTTTCCTAACTTCCTCACTGTAGTGAGGCTTCAAAGTGCCCATGAAACTTTTGTCCAATGGCTGGAGTTTATGGGTTGAGTGAATAGAGAGGCACACAATGGTCATAAAGTTAGCCCTTGCTTAAGTCGATCATTGCAAAATTTCGCACATAACTGTAGCTTAGGGGGCAGCATAGGGAACCATTCAGTTGGTTTAGTGTGTTCAATAAATAAAGACAGCCATTTGGTGAACAGGCGAGTTTGCACCCAGTCAGACTGGTGGGCCCTTCCAATAGCCTCAGAAGGAGCACTTTTCATGGGCGTGGTGGCCATATTCACCCTTGGGAAAATCACATAAAGAGGGGAAATGTGGGAAACTTCAATTTGTCACAGAGTCCTTCCAGAAGAAGGCTCTAACTTTTTCTTTGTTGTATTGTTGCATCGCTCTGTACAAATATGCTATGGTCAGTAGGTGATAATGTTTAAAATTTATTAATCTGTGGGAATTACATAACAGAATTACGCTACGTTAATAGATTTACGCAACCAACAATGCAGTGAGCGTCGATCGTGATGTTAACAGATGGTTATCGTAAGAACCAACTGGTATCAGTAAATGATGTCGGAAGTAAATGGTATCAGAAGAACATAACAAGAATAGATCACACGTAATGGTGAAAGCAGTACAGATTTTAAACAATACTCAAGTATTAAAAGCACATTGCACTAAATGTAAAGGGGCTGCAACTACCAATACATCACTTGTCGACAATGGTAATTAGTACAAGAACCGAAGGAACATATGAACGTGTCCTAGTATCGTAAAGTACACAACGATAGTACATCAGTGGTAGTAAGCGAATAATCGAGGAACAACGTTATTCCCACCGATAATTCGAAATTTCGCGCCGGACAGGCCGGACTTCCTGGCGGGGCCGCGGCTCGGAGCGGCGCTGGCGTCGCCCCGTCTCCGATTGGCCCGCCGCCTGTGCACAATGGCGCCGGACTCGCGAATGTTTTGAAACCGTCGACAGGAGCAAGAACCGCCATTTCCGAGGGCGTCGCGGGCGCGCTTCGTGAGATTCCCGCAGGAAAGTACGAGGACGACGACGCCCGGGTCGGGGCCCCGAGGGACGCTCGGCAGACGCCGGGAACGGGCGCAGGGCGTGCGTGCGAGCGAGCGAGTCGTTCGTTCAGTGTGAAACGATGGCGGTGTGAGCGAGCGAGCGAGCTAGGGAGTGAGTGAGCGTAGGGTATCGACGTGTCCCCTCTAGGTGTTTAGTCGGCGAGAGATGCGCGGCGAGGATCCCTCTGGCGCTGCTCTGTCTACTTCTCCTGATCGGCCGTTATCAGGTTAGCAAGCCGAACTTGTAAGTACTTGTCTCTTTTTGTCCTCAGGAGCTCCCTTTATCATCCACCTTTGCGACAACAACATCTACGTCCCCCCCGACGAACCGGTTTACACAACAATCCCTACTCCCTTCCCCCCCGAATGGAAACATCGCCCCGTCCCGTACCAGTGTTAGGTTAGGTTACGTTAGGTTAGTTCCTTTTGTCATTATTTATAGCATCTTCGGCGTCTCGTCCAGACATTCAATCCTTCACCGCCCGTAAAATTACTTCGTAAGTTGTTACCTTCGGGTCCGGTACGGTTTTCCGTTTTATCGTCTGGTTTGCGGTGTGGAGTGGAAAGTGCTCGCAGTGTTGCACAATTTAACACTTTTTGTAATAGTAATAATAATGCTAAATGTTGTTTGATGCGAGAGAGGCGAGGCGGACGGGGAGGAGGTGCATAGTTGCATGTTGTCGTCGGTTAGGTAAACGGCCTGCCCTTCCGATGTTCCACACGCGTACAAATGCACATACTTATTTCTAGAGCCTCGTTACCGATATACCAATGCTCCGTATACAATGTCTATACACTAATATCAACAGACAGGCTGGATGGTCGATCGGCCGTTTACCGTGATTAAATAATTCCAATCTCTCTAGAGCGTAAAGTTTAGCTGCATTTACCATTCGTCCTCAAATACAATAAGAACGACGCTATAAAGAAATATTTTGGTTGGTAGCAACAAAGTGCTTTTTCTCGGCCAATGAGTACCTGAGTTGTCAGATGGCGCTACTATTTGAGGTTAGAAACTTTAAAAGCCCGACTTCACTACCCTTGGTTACCTCATAGACTCTATGAAAAATATACTGCTTGTACGCATCCTTCTCCGTTCCTCCTACACAGGATCCAAGTTATTAAAAATGCAAAGCCGATGAGAAGAGGGAAACGATGATGGCAAGTGGCAGTATGCTTTGATTGCAGTGCCTCTTATGGCAGATCTTGAAACTATGATTGAATTTGGGTGGTTTGTGTGCATACATCATAGTTCTGCACTGGACTTCTGTTTCAGATCGCCGAAAGGGCCAATTGCTACAATATAAAGAAGTATCAAGTGTCTCAGTTCGTGTTTAATCGAAGTTTATAAATGTGGTACATTTAATATTACACGTGATTCAAAATAAAAACAGAAAAATCCGCCTACCTAGAGAAATCTGAAATGTGTTGTTTACAGAAGATGTTGGGAAGGGGGTTTAGTAACACCACCCCAGAGAGTCTAAACACAGCAGATAATAAAACCCTACATGTACTTTGAATAACTTTTGACAAAGGTAACATTCAATAAGCACACACTATAAACGATAAGGCCCAATGGTCCAGATGACTCCAACTCCGATGTTACATCTACTAAATAACAAATTATCGTAAACTCTATGGAACTCATGTTTCAGTTTCTTTTATATATGTTGCACACTCCTATGGGCGGAATTTAAACTTGGGGGCACTTCCATTTCTTGTATTCTGCATGAATGTACCGATACACATCCGTTGGTCAAAGTTAACTCTTAGAAGTGGAAGTTAACTCATGTCATCGTACAGTAACCTTTTGATTATTTGATATGTAGGTTCTATAAAATCCATCTCTATGATATTTTTTATTTCATGGTTATACAAGCCTATCGAAGTCCCTAGAGGCTTTCTCTTATATTTCAACACTCCAAACTGGTACTGGTTAGGCAAAATGATATATTGAAATAAAAGACACACCGCTCAACTAGAGCTTCCAGATATCATTGTTTGGTTCAACTAGTCCTATTGAATATATGGAAGTTTTGGTTATGTTTCGCTCCTCAATTTCAGAACATCCTGTATAATAAAAACTGGTTATGAATTCTTAAAACTAATGTTTGCTGGTTTTGAAGGTTCACAAAAGGTGTCAAGTTACTTGGAGTCAAGGAACTTGAAGAATAAGCATTAAATTTTAATAACAATAACAACAAGCGAGTTTTTACACAACACTAATTGTTATTTTGATTGCATGTTTTCAATACACATAACATCTTTTATATTTTGCGCCTGTAAATATGAAACTTCCAAAGAATATTAAAACAGTAGAGAAAACTTGGAATATTAATAGGGATGTGTTAAAACTGCTCGTTTTATCGCTACGTTTAGCTTACAATCCTTAATTTTAATGAATGATATAATCACTTATTCATTAACCTCCTTGTTACTTTTCGGTATAGTAAACAATTTCTGTTTGATATCAGGATTTAATCAAATTGAACTAACATCGGGACATCCTCGAAAAGGATCGTGTCGTTCATACTTTCCTATGCAGCTTCAAGATTGGGGCAATCCTTTGTTTTTCCAGAAGAAGTGGCAACGTCGCGCCGACCCGGTCTCATATCCATATGTATACATTCCTCGTTCGGTTCAGCTGTGTTATGCGACGTTGCCGATCGCGTCGCGCACCAGATGCGTTTATTGACTGATGGGGTTGTTTGAGTCGGCTCTCGTATAACACGTATATACATACAATATTTTTTCCAGCGCCACGTTTTAGTTGTGTGCCTTGTGCGGGACTCGCTGTCGTAACCGGAGGACGTGTTATTTACGAATACCGACGTATTTAACGGCATACGTGGGATAATTCTGTGAGACGTCGTTGCCACTTTTCGAGATAAATAAGTGTGTTGAGTTACTTATTACGTGATTTTGTGTACGACCCTAACGTACTTCTTTTTTAAATACCAATGATGTCACTATATGCGTAGTTATGTGATATATTACCTTTGCTACGCCCACTACGAGTTGCAAATATTTTGATGTCCGCTTTAAAAGTTATACATATCCCATAAGTAATCCCTGTAGTATACCCATTCTCTAACGACCGATGATGACTAGTGGCGACATCTCTTGGTTTACAGACCAAGTGTAAAATGTTCAAAACTCACCAGTGAAAACCATATTTCATTTATTTATTTCTGATTATTTTTCCCAACAGGAGCGATTATGTAATGCGATGTTGGAAAGGCAGACGAGATCCTTCGACGATCTCCTCCAGGATCACGACCTCATCTCCTTGGAGAACAAACGGACCTTCCGCAGGAAATGTGACTCGACTACGACTTGCAGGGAACCGTCACCTAAACAGACGCTTAATGATCCACATACGATGACGCGTAAGACGAGGACGAGGAGGCCAAGGATCGCAGTGATACAGTCCGGTTATTGTGCCGTGTGCAACCTCCCTTACAACAACGTCGAGGATCATATACAGTCGAAGAAGCATCAGAAGTTGATCGGCGAAGATGCGAATTACATCGCTCTGAACGGCTCTCTGAACGGCTTCCTGGACAGTAGCGGGATACCATTCTTGAACCTCAATGGGATAGAGGCGATAGGTACTGTGAAGTTGCCGATGGTAGTGGCTTGTCTATTAACAAATCTGTTTTGTTTAAGGAGTGCACGATTCGTCATTAGAAGATTTCTCCCCGAAATACAAACGTCGGAATATGTCTAAGGCCAGGGCAGTCCGAGAGACTTCCGTCGCGCCGGACAAGACTAAATCATCCACAGGTACCAGGAATATCGATTCTTAATTCAAATCATGTTGTTATTGTAAAGTAACTATCACCAAATTGAATACTTCATATTTTTATTCGAATATGGAATCTCTATATCATCAAAGCATGTGCAATGCAATAATATTCACATACTGTCCCTTTTCTTTTCAAGATTACCGACATCTCATTGTATTAAAAGTTACCTTTCTGAAATTGCTCTTGAATGTTCTAGATAACGGTGATATCGCTGGTCATCACCTGAGATCGAGACGCAACATAAACTACATGACGCCCCCTTCGGAGGATGACAGCTTCCTGGAGGCCCCCGAGCCACTTCATTTGTCTGAACCAATCAGACGCGAGTTCAAGGAGTACAGGGAGCTTCGGTCCAGCACAAGGGCCCTAGCGGTAAGTTTATTCAATTGAGTTGGGAAGAGTCATAACGAAAACAAATTAGTCATTTAAATACACATTTCCGAATTTAATCAGAGTTATAAGAGATTTGCTTGTTCAAAGTTTTTGTTTTGTTTTTTAGAAACTAACTGAGCAGAGCCAGGAGAGCCCCCAGGAGGTATGGAACTCCGGCAGGCCGAAGAGGACCTGCCTGAGGCGGAAACGTCTATCGTTGGAAGACCGTCCCTCCAAAACTTATTACAAAGTGGAAATGGTGAACCCGAAATCGAGGAGCTTTCAAAAAGAGAAGGAAGCGAATAACAGAAGACAGCAGTCGCCGAAGCACGAAGACGACAAAGGGCTGATAGTGAAGTTCAAAAAGATGAGGAATTCCGAGTTGGTCCAGTTGAACAATGAAGCCACGAACTTCTTGTTTCCGAAAAAGGAGATGAACGAGGTAGAGGACTTCAACAATGAGATCAAGAAGACTGAGAGGGATAAGGCTAATCAGAATACCAGTTCAGTATTGAGTGAAGATTCAAATGATAGTAAAAGGTTTAAGTATGAAGATGATGCCTCTATGGATAGTTCTTGTTCTAATGGGAAGAAAAGGAAGAGGAGGACGCATGCCGAGGCATTCATAATGGACAATCAGAAGTATTATAAATTCGAAACGCCCGGATCTAGGTAAGTGGAAAATTTTAAGCGATACTACTGGTAATAGTGGTGTAGTATATAATATGTACTACTAGGCTTCATTTAGTTAATCAACAGAATTGTAACAAAAATTTGTGCAATTACTACAATCAATGATTTTAGAAGTCCACTTCAGCAGCACTGTCTACGTATTTTGACCAAGTGAATGTATGTGTGAAAATGTTTATTTGGGCATGTGGAGTATCAATTTGCGTTTCGATGCAGTCGGTGAATTGTAATTGAAACCATCAAGCTTATACTATATAGAGACAATGTGCTCATGAGACTTGCTTATTGGGTATTGCTATATATGGGTAAGGGGAAGAAGCAGCCTATAAACGCGTGGTACAAGAGAGATAGGATATATTCAGTGTTTCTTTTTCTCTCTCGCACTCGATTTCGCTCATGCCCAAGAGCATGTTCGCTCTAGGTAGTGCAAGCTCGATGGTCGAGACAGACATTTTAATGTTTTCACATAGTTTAAAAATTGCATTCACTAGATGGCGCTGCTTCGACATTGACACTTACCAAAGAAAGTTACCATTTTATTTTGACTGTTTCAGGTTAAGGTATCAAGGCTCTTATCTCCCTCCATTAGTAAAGTCTGCGAAGAGTAACGGTCAGTGTCCCCCGAACACCGCCACCGGCGGCGTGATTAAAATGGAAGAGCCGGAGGAGAAGGTGAAGAAGGTAACCAAGATGGAGTTGGACAAGTACGGTTTCTCATTCGAGACGGTCCCCGAGAACGCCCCTTGGTACCAAGCTTTCCAACGGTTGGACAGAGGGGAACAACGGTACTTCGAGTTTCCTAATCGTAAGTTGAGATGAACTTTGAGTTTATATGCGCGAATAATTGAAGTTAGTCAGTGAAAGTGAACATCATTATTTTTTCTAGGCCTTGATGAATTCATCCTTCCATACCAGATGTCTCGCATTACCCCCCTGGACCCGCAGCTATGCATCCAGGCCTACAAACAGGTGTTGAAGTTTTTCCAGGACACTTTTTCTACGTCAGAAGCGGACGCGCCTGCGGATTCAGTTGAGAGCGACGGTCAAGAATCCTCGACGACAGTATACGAGTCCACATTGGACGAAGACAGTAAACTGAGCGCGGCTAGCTCTAGTTTTAGTGTCGACAAAGACAAGAAGGCAGACGGCGGGAAGAACCCAAGGAAGTCCCCGAGGCAGCACGCCTCGACTCTGGCGATACTGAGCAGCCTGATCCAGCAGAGGAGGAGGAGGTCCAAGGGAAGATTATCGGAAACGCTTCCTACTATCACGGAGGAATCGATGGAAGACGATAAAGATCAGGCGAAGGTAGATTATGTAACCTTGGCTCAAACAATAGAAGACGAGTTGGACATGGCGCTTGATGACGAATTAGAGGAGCATGTGCCATTCGATGAAGAACCTGAGGATCCCATAGACTTCCACAACAGTAAGGCGACCGTCGCAGAGATAATGAAACTGTTTGAAGAGGAGAAAGCGAAGGAAACGGGTACGAGCTGTAAGCGTTTCTTCAACGGCGGGCCCGGCAGGAAACCGGGCAGAAAAAGGAAAAAGAACCTCACTGGCTGGCCGAGCAACAAGCACCGAAAGAGCTTGAAAGCGTGCCGCGTCAAGGACAATAACAGTTCAAGTGATTCTAGCGTGAATAATGATTCAGACACCGAAGAGATGAATTCGACTGATAGTTTTAAACAGTGTGCGGACAGTTTTACAAATAATAACAGAGTGAACAGGAACAGGAACAAAGTTCTGACGAATAAAGTGACTAACGAAGTGATGCAACCGTTCGTTTACGTACAAAAGTTGGACAATAAAGAGGGCGAGAAGAAGAGCCCGAAGAGGACGCAGAGGCGCGTGCTTGCCTCCCCCAGGTCGCCGAGGGTGCTGAGGAAACCTAGAGGGCGCTGGTATCGGGAGAGATAGAAGGCGGCGGGTAGCGACCAGGGAGATAGTATAGGGATACAGGGTTGTTCCATGCGATCTGTATGTTTTCTTTTCGGATGAGACGATCTACACTGTCTGTCTTACAAGTAATGAGATCGATGCTCTGAATTGAATTAGTTTTAGTTGAACAATTCTCTCTTTAAGTTCAAAAATGTCAGCGATGGCAATAATGGTACATGTGCAAGATTGTTTATATTTGGTATTTATCATTCGAAAAAAGTTGGTTGATGAATCAACAAAGATTAATTATGTCCGTCCGAAAGTTGCAAATTCTTATATGCCAAAACGGTTCCACTCGATAAGCAAATATATTTCTGTTGTTCGAATAGGTTAGTAAATTATTGTTCGCCGGTGTGATTTTTGAATTACAAAATTGTGATATTCAAATAACCATTTCTAGAACCTCCGTTAGCAATGTAGATAATGTAAAAATGTATCATCAGTCTCATTACTCTCCTTGTGTTGTCACCTAGTACCGCACTATGAATAAGACGAATTAGAAGCTTGCTAGTGTGCTGAAGGAACATTGGAACTAGTTAAGTGTCTCCGATTCTAATTCGTTTCCTTTCATGGCTTGCAATTTCTAATGCTCACTTAAGGAAAGAACTCTACAGCAGACTTGTCAATTTCGTTTTTTTCTATTTTGTATTTATTTATTTCTAATTTACGCTATTAGTTAAAGAGATTATATTATATTTTATACCAAAACATTATTTCTCTATGTAAATAAAGTAATTTTTGTAAATGGGGAATGGAAAGGATCCAGATCTACTTAATAATAGTAATAATTCTAATGATAGTGTTTATTTGTATATATATCAAAATTTCCTGTCCTTCCATTACCCTCATTTCTATTTGTTTAAAAATGAATGAACTCAAAATAAATACTAGTTTCTATTATGGGGTTTTCATTTAGGATAATTTTTAAGAGATGTGTACAAATTGAAAAGGGGGAAAGTGCCATGTGACGTGAACTATGATTTTTTGTTCAACTTTATAACGGCTAATTACAGTCATAAGGTCAAGTACTGAGGAATAGTTTGTGGGTGATACTACTGAAACGTTAATATTTTTGCTAATGGGGCAATACTTCAAAAGGAGGTTCAAAGGAGTTATGTTTACAGTCAGAAGGGAAATGTTTGTTAATGTTTTAGTCCTTTTAGGCCAGTAGTAGATATTTAAAGGCCTCATTGGTACATTTCACAATGCACTAACTTGCCATTTCCAGGGAGCGCCTTTCGAAAAGCCGCTCTTAACAAAAATTACAATTTAATGATAAAAAAATTCTTTTCATCCACAGACATACACGCACTCGATCAACAAAAGAGACGTCGTTACTGCGCGACGCCTTCCACGACTTGAGCCGTTCCGGTCTTGGTGGGGCTCCTGGCGACGTGCGTCTTCCGGCGTGTCGACGTGAAGTACTTGTGGTTCATCGCCTCCTTCGCCGTGATTCTGGCCGCGTGGTCGATCTTCAGAAGCGACTCGAGCAGGTCGATCGCGTGCTCGTTGATCAAGTACTCGTGCTCGGTGGGGATGAACCTCTGCCAGGTCTTCCTCGTGTGGCTGCCGAGCATCATCGAGAGCCTCGGGTCGATCGAGATGTTGTACTTCTTGAGGTAGTCGGTCAGCTCGCTGCTACCTGCAAAGGGGGAGTTTGAATTTGCTATGTACCCTGTTGATAGGTTCTTCCAGCAAATTGTTAAGTGTTGTAGGAAAGTTTTCAACATTTGAAAGACTAAAAACGGAGTTGAGACCAAACATAACGAGGCAGATTAAGCAGTCATGAATAAGTACCGTATAGAGTACTCGTGGGTGGTTTTAGCTATAACACACATACATGGAAACCGTACTAATAACATTATAGAACGATTTTGCCAGTATAAACCACCAAAACTAGATTTATAGATAAATAGATATTTGGATCATAAATTTTGTTATATTTTCATATTACACAACAGGCATGACAGTTCGAAGAACAAAATATATATTTTATAACGGATTTTAGGTTTAGCTCTCTCAGTTTACTTATGTTTATGTGGCCTTTCTGTATTAGCGGAGTACTGGTTCCTAATTTAAATACGACTTTAGTGTTACAAAAAATATCCTACAAGTTGTACCTTCGTCCCCCCCATGAATACCCTCTAAATCCGCTTTTGTAGCCAATTCAAGTGAGTCCAGTGACGTATGTCTTAATGAAACATTTTCTCATTCGTATCTTTCTTACCTAGGACCTTCACGATCTTCAGCAGCTGGTCGTTGTTGTCGCTACCGTGGAAGAACGGCTCCTTCTTGAAGAGCATCGAGGCGAACATGCAGCCCAACGACCACATGTCGAGGGAATAGTCGTAGAACCCGTAGTCGACCAACAGCTCGGGCCCCTTGAAGTACCTCGAGGCGACCCTCACGTTGTATTCCTGCTCCGGATGGTAGAACTCGGCCAGTCCCCAGTCGATCAGCCTGATCTTCCTGTTCTCCAGATCGACGACTATGTTGTGCGGCTTGACGTCGCGGTGCATTATGCCCCTGCTATGGCAGTAGTCTAGCGCTTTCAGAATCTCGTAGAGGTAGTACCTAGAATTGATTGCTCTCTTCAAAAATTGTAGTTAAAAATGTGTAGCTTCAGTTTTCAGTACAGTTTGGATCAAGTTAGTGACACTACTGAAGAAGTAATTGCATCGTTTTAAAATCGGGCGTGCAACACCACTTCGAACCAAGTTAGTACCTGGAATCATACTCGTTGAGCTTAAGGTACACGTTCTTAAAATCCTCGTTGTTCTCCAACATCTCGAAGATGAGCGACGTCATCTCCGGGTTAGGCATGCTCACGACGGCGAGGAGCTTGACGACGTTCGGCCCCCCCTTGAGGCACTCCAAGATCTTGATCTCCCTCTTGATTTTCCTATTCTTGACCGGCTTGAGCATCTTCACGACCACCCTCTCCTTCCTACCCTCGTGCATCCCCTCGAACACGGTGCTGTACTTGCCGTGGCCCAGTCTCCTGATCAGGCTGTAGTCGTTCGGGTTCTCGAGGCGCGGCACGAAGCTCTCGTAGTCGTAGTACGATTTCGGCTTGATGCTCAGCACGTCCGGGTATACCTTCGAGACGGTCCTCACCTGACAGCTTCCGGAAACTCTGGAAAAGAATCACCGGGTGGAACTTGACCGATGAGATCCTCTTTACCTCAAGTTCCATAGACCCTAAGGTATATGGTTCGAGGCCCCTAAATTCTTCGAGATCTATAGACTGCTTTACCCCAAGACTTTAATTCGCCTAGATCTTCGATTACTAAGGATACTAATATAGTGGGTCTGCCCGAAGGTCAAAATAATTTACAAAGTACAAGGTAGGCAAGTAAAAAAATTGGTCAAACTGATTTTAAGAAAAACTGAACATTCTCAAGAGTAAAGTGCCCTTTAGGGAGCGTTTAGAAAACAACGTTTCGAACAAAAATTACAAGCATTTGATGAGGAAGTTCAGATGTAAAGTCCCACTTCCAATGAAAATTGTGAAATTGTTGATACCCTGCAGATTTGGTCAGTTTTATGGATACATACATGTTTACTAGTACGAGATAATTTATAGGATGAGAATGACCGTTTAGCCTTTGCGTCGAGTTTACTTACCGCATTACTGATTCTACCTGGTTAGCGTCGGGATTACATCCGCCCTCAAAAACTGACCAAATGGCTAAATTAACATGGTTACCATACCATACACGCGTTATGACCTGATGCGAATTTCGTTACCTGTAATGTTAAATACTAGCTAGATACAATCTAGTCATATATATTAGCAACTATATCTACTATAGCAAAATATGAAAAACTATGATTGGATTAATAACAATTGTTGGTACATCAATCTCGCTAAGGCGAGATTTGATTCTGCCTGAAGTTCAGGTATAGGGGATCAAATGCAATGGGCTTTATTTTCCTTCCAAACTTAAAAATCACAATTTAACCATCAATGAAAAATAATTTTTATCCCTCTATCTACCTAAACTTAAAATTTGTATATAATACCTTATGTCATCCAAGGATGTGTTGGTTGGTAGACGAATTTTAGTCAAATTAAGTAACATTATCAATAAGTTAATGAGGCACTTGTTATGTAATTTGCATGATTTGTAATGAAACAAAAAAAATTAAAATCTAGGCATAGTTTACCTTTTGATAAGATTAATAGCGGTAATAGTGGAACGATAAGATAATTTTTTAAGGAAATGTATTTTAAATAATGACGAAGAAGAAATGTAGATTTTTTCTGTGATGCTGAAAGGAAATTTGAAAAATTCCTCTGTTTTCAGGAGCTCTAATATTCTATCAACGCAATGATCAATTTATATTTAAGTGCCTGTAACTTCAAGCAGAAAAACTTCCCACTGCCTTTAGCTTTTCGATAAATTGGGAAATCTTTCAGTATTCCCAGATCCCCAAAAAATTCAACCTTCCAGAAACTGTTCCATGGCGAAGTACCATTTAAAATTACTTAGGTAAACTTACAGGAAAAGTCAGTATTAAGTACGTTTTTTTACTTACGAGAGGCACGACATTTCGCCCTTATTCCGGATTTTTGAGACTTTTACTTACGGGAACTTGTCATAATTTCCAGTTGTCAAAATCGCGACGACGGCGTCGGATCTGACGTCACCGTTCAACGAAAAATGAAATAATAAAGGGGAACGTAATAAAATCGACGTAGCGCGGAAAATGGAAGCCGAGGAATTTCCCTGGTATGCAATTAAGGGAGAGATCACGCCCGACCTCGAAAGGAATGAAATTTTACTGCTGTGGTACAAAGGCGAGGTTCGTTAAAGTCCCCGTAAGGATTTTTATGAACGGAAAAATTCATCGGCTCCTATAGAAAGAGAGGATTTTATGTTACCTGCAGCCTTTGATAGCCAGTTGAACCGTTTTAGGTGCAATTGAGCGAAAATTTTAAATTTCGAAAACAAACTTTTACTATTGACAATAAAGGAAGCAAATGTAAGGCATCTACGGTCAGAATGGGAGCAAATGGTGTGGGCGATATCAAACATCATTTGCTGTAAATTCAAGTGTAATCAAGTTTGTTCCAGTAAGCAAAATACATGTTATCTCTAGCTGATCATTTATGTAATCACAATAAATATGAAGGTGGAGGAGAAAAATGGGTGAGTATCTAGAAACAACATGTTTGTAACATATTTTCTGCTTACTGGAACATACCTTGTATTACATCTTAAACAACTATAAATCTAATGCTCAGAAGATTTTTGATTAATCAATTGTGATGAATCATATTTACTATCAATTTTTGTGTATACTTGTATAAATACACTTAATTACACAATAAAAAAATCCAGTACCATTAGAATAACTGGTTAATTGTTTTGTAATTTTAAACTCCTTATACCCTCACTTATGAAACAATCATTACCTGCAAATTAATAACTAAATAAGTAATACGTTATGACTTGCCCCCTCAATATGTTTAACTTCTTCCTACAAGTTAGTTACCTTAATTAGAACTCCCTAAGGTCATTAAAACGCCAGAAAGTGAAATTTCCATTAAACCTGGAAGTAATTACGCCCAAAGGCGTTAACATCGACCCCTGTTCTTTAACAAAATCCTTTTGTGCCGTTATTGGGTGTGCAAGACGACATACAAATTATTAAAGCACATAAATATCTCGTTAATCGGACCTAGTGGGTTTCCCAGAATTTTCACCACCTTGAGCGTTTGCGCCTCACTTGTGGTATTTAAGGAAAAGCCGAGGAAAATTCCTTCCAGTTTCTCCCAACGGAAAAGCGATGGGAAAAGTGTGGACTGTGTTGTTCATTCATTATGGGATTTTACTCAGCGGCTCGGCAAACGGTAAGACGCGGTTAATTGTTTATTCTTAAATAGCGTTAGTTGTTTAAAATTTAAACTATTTTTCGACTTGCATTTCTGGATCAAATTTCCAGCTGTGGGCAGGGATGTCTTTGAAGTTTCCCTGAAAGAGGACAGCTCGGTGAACCTCCATTGGACGCTGGACTACTCCCAAGATAAAATCATCTTTGAGCTCCATTTGCCAATGAATTTCGGATGGTTTGCGTTCGGCTTTTCCAATCGAGGGGAGTTCTTCCCTGCGGATTATTGCGTGTTGTGGAGACATCTGGACGGCAGTCTGTCCCTTCAGGTACCAGTTTTTCCCACAAAACTTCTAGAAAGTATATCCTACAGAGTTTTTCACAGAACGTTCCCCCGTATCTTAAGTATTTAGTGTAGATTTATGTCAGAAAGATTCTAAAGTTGATTCCTCATTGGCCTTTCAGGACACTCATGCGGACAAGGGGGGAGTGCTGAGCTTAGACAAGCAACAGGACTGCGACGCCTTCAAATTCAAAACGGTGGACGACGTATTTAAGTTCACTTTTACCCGTGAATTTGACACTTGCGATAGGAACGATTACATTATAGAGGTACCGAGTTATATTCCATGGGTAAAGATGTATACAAAATTCTTAGTTATACTAAATGTATTACCTAAGTTGTTTCAAATTCAAAATCCGCAGTTTTTGGAAAATTTCAGGACGGTACCACTCATATTGTTTGGACTCGAGGCGACAAGAGATTGTACCAAATCAACGGTCTCAACATCAGCTCCTCACCTGAAAACAGCGGTATGGTCAGGGTGCACTTACTGAAGAACACAAATGTTGTGAAGTTACCCGGTTACGTTAAGACTTTGGATGTACTGACAGACAAAGTTAAAGTACCAGCTGTAGAAACAACTTATTGGTGTCATGTCCTGAAGTTGCCTAAGGAATACAAGAGGAAACACCATATCTACCAGGTATAGTTGAACACCCAGGTTCCATATTCGACGATAAAACGTCTTAAATAATAACAAAATATACATAACTGAAAGCCTCAATCTCTCAGTACGAGGCGAATATCCAAGAGTCCAGCCGAGGCATCGTCCATCACATGGAAGTTTTCCACTGCGAAACCGACGCTAAGGAAGACATACCGCTCTACAGAGGAAATTGCTTTGGTAAGGAACGTCCGGTAAAGACTCAGGTTTGCAAGAGGGTGCTCGCAGCCTGGGCGATGGGCGCGCCACCTTTCACCTATCCAGAAGTGAGTAACCCTAAGGAAAATGCCATTTGACTTAAAACTTTTCGTGCATTGATCCAATAATCCGTAGGAAGCTGCTCTACCCATTGGAGGCGAGGATTTCAACCAATACATCATGCTAGAGGTGCATTACAACAATCCCGAGGAAACGGCAGGTAAGAGAACACAACGTGTATTTAAATACAAATATTTTTAAAAATGTATTTGCCTTGACTATGTATTTAAATACAAATATTCCTTTGCCTTGTATTTAAATAGTATTCAACTTGTAGTGTAACTAATGTTAAGTAATTCTACTGCTGGATAATTACTTTGTAATATAATGAACAATAACAATGAAGTTTTGATTGAAGTTGATTTGATCTAGTCTGTACAGTTTCACTAGATATCACCGTACTAGCCATTCTATCAACCGGGAATTATGTGATGTGTGTACATCATTTAAAATTTCTAAATAAGTGCCAAACTCTGCGATTTTAGATATCATTGATAGTTCGGGGATAAGATTTCATGTATCGGAGAAGCTACGACCTATGGACGCCGGGGTGATCGAACTAGGTCTGGAATATACGGACAAAATGGCGATACCTCCTGGACAGGAGCTTTTTCCTTTGGTAGGGTACTGTACCAGCGCCTGTACAGCAATGGTAAGAAGAAGTTGTCTAACATAGAAACTGCACGTCAACTAAATATTCAGTTCATTCAATTTGATTAAGTTTATTGTTTAAGGGTCTTCCACCGGAGGGTATAAACATCTTCGGTTCCCAGCTCCACACCCACCTGACGGGAGTGAGGGTCTACACCAGGCATTTCGATGCTTATGGAAGAGAACTGCCTGAGTTAAACAGGGATAACCATTACAGTACCCACTTCCAGGAGATTAGAAGGTTGAAGAGACCGGTGACTGTTCTACCTGTATGTCCTTTATCAGCCCAACATGCTTAAAACAGATAAAATACAATTTTACATCTCTTCTGATGTTCTAGAGTAATATGGTTGATAACTCTTCTATTATTGTCTTATAGGGCCACACTTTGGTGACGAGGTGCGATTACAACACCGAAGACAGGAAGAATATCACCTTAGGGGGCTTCAGCATAAGCGACGAGATGTGCGTGAACTACATCCATTACTTTCCGCACACTGATCTCGAGGTGTGCAAGAGTTCCATCAGCGACCAAGCATTGAAGACGTTCTTCCGATACATGAACGAGTAAGAAACACTCACTTCCAAAATAAGTTTACTCATATGCTCTATTATTCAGATGGGAGGGTCAACCGACGTCACCGGACGGTGGGGTATCGGATAACTACAAGGCAATAACCTGGAACAAGATAAGGGTGCAGTTGTTGAACGAAGTGTACGACGAGGCGCCTCTGAGTATGCAGTGTAACATGTCGAGCGGCGACAGGTTCCCCGGTTACTGGGAGAACGCTCACATACCTCCGGTGGTGGTGCCGCTTGTGCCTCCGGCGAGAAAGTGTAACGAGATTATATAAAATATGTTTGTCTTGTGAAGAAATGAGAAGAAATAGTCAAACTTAATCGCAACAGATTTACTCTCCTTCAAACTTTTCTTTTCCTAAGCATTACTAATTTAACTTAATTCATACTTTGAAAACCTATTATTGTATTTGTTTGCATTTCTTAAAATGTGAAGTCTCTATCCTTTCACTCTTCTTCTATCTCTTTTAAAAGGTTGTAAGAAAAGTTTTCACATTTTTGGTTCACAAAAGTTTACATATATTATTTTCTACTCGATACCTTAACAAACTTAAAAATACTTTAGCATCATCAGAGTAAAAAGAGCTGCTGATGACCACAAAAAACATATTCATATCGCTTTAATTCCGCAGTTCATACACTTGTATATATGCTTCTGTCAGGGTAATCATCTGCGGTAATATGTCCGTCACATGTAGATCTTGCATTTCATACCATTGCCCGGTAGATTTTTGAAGGATATGCACTCGATATGTGCCTTTGTTAGGCTCGCCGTCATGCACGATGTTTGCTATTAAATCGTAGATGGTATGTTTGTGTTTCGCTTTGACTTCTGGAGTTAGAAACTCAGCAAAGTCCACATTCCTGGAAAATATCACATTAACAACAAACCCAAAAGTATTATGACAAAACATTACTTGACAGGAAAATTGACGATTGTAGGATTTTTCTCAATGTAAAAAGTGTTTTTGGTGAACCTCTTGATGTAAAGAATCAAATAGGGCGGCAGACGCGTTATCTCGAAGCGCTTCATGAAGTTCTCTTTATAAGTTTTATACTCTCGTTCACTTTGCCCATTGAATTTAGTCAAAAGTTGATACAAATTCACCTTTAAAACGACAATTAATAATCAATTACCTTTCAGGAACAATGATAGTTACCTGTGGAATAATATTCTCCCTGAACTCATCTATGAACAACGGTGGAGGCGGCAAATCACACGTTAAATAGATGAAAGGTGATTCCGTTATCACCTCTTGATACTCAGTGGTAGCTAATAAGTTCCTTTTTTCTTTTTCGTTAAGATCAGTTGAAGGTATTTTCCTTGTGTATATCCTCATGTTTCCCAGGAACGACTTATACACTATGGAACTGTCTTTTTTCTTGGTGCCATTCAGGGCTCGGTGAAGAGCATTCAGGAACCACGATAGGAAATCGATTGGGTCCCCTGAAAAGACGAAACTTAGAGAAAAATCATCATGAAAAGTTTGTAAAGCATAGCCTTCTATTACTATTAGCTATATGATACTTTTAAACAGATTATTCGCTCCCATAATCACCTTGTTTGGTGAACTGGAACTGCTTCTTGCTCCACAAAACAACAGCCTGTAACATTTCATGTGGCGAAACATGAGCTTTAAAATTCCTTGGATTCCATAACTTCCTCATGAGCTCCCCAAATCTCTGAACTAAGAGATAAGAAGAGTCCCCGGGAGGTCTCTTGATCTTACTATAATTTTCTTCTCTTAAAAAATAGTTTCGTAAGGGGGTGACATGTGAAAGTGCCTAAAACAAATGATTTCTATTTAACCTCCCCACCTTACTAATTTTGTTGCAACCAAAAGAGCCATTACAAACACTTTTGGTTCCGATTTGAACAATCTACTAGCCAATAAAATCGTGGCTGTTCTTTCCATGTTATTTATAATTATGTTTCAGTTAGTTAAATTAGAACCAAAATTATCAGTCCTGAATTGCAGATGAAAATTTACTTGTAGCACGACGTTACAGTAGTCATTAGCTTTGATATTATTCAAACCAACTATCCCAGGTGTGTACAGCGAACCGTCGATAGCTCTAGATAGTTTAGTGCTGCTGTCCAGATTTTGAATGTGCTTTTCAGTGAAAGTAGGATTTAAGACGTACTTGATATCATCTAGAGAAGAATCTGAAAGATGGAATATATAAGATAAAGAACTTGAATAACGATCATACCTTACCGATTATCTCATAATTGTCGGGTAAACAATAAAACTTCAAAGTCTGCAGGTTTAAAAACACATGGTGTCCTTCAGCGACGGAATGAGTGTAAGCATGGGTGTTCGTACCTCTACCCTGGAAGTACTTCCCGCACACCAAACAGGCATACACGTTTATCCTCGTTAAAGAAACCGAGCATAGTTTCTCAAAGTCGAAATCGAGGTACTGACGGTTTATCGTGTCCAAATAGGGGCACAGCCTCACAACTTGAGCTGAAACAAGTGGCCAGGTTATTAGATGAGTAGTGTAGGAATTACATTTTCTCTCGACAATTTGTACAAGTCAGAGTAAAACTTTACCATTCGGAGAAGAGTCGATAACGGGTTTTTCCTCCTTGATTTCAGGTTTGATGTCGTTTTCTGAAATTAGAAATGAAAACAATAATTTTCCACAGGTGTACAGTGCAACTTACCGCTTTTCAGTCGAGGTCTCTTGGTCAATGGCTCATCGCTTGCATCCATTTTGGTCGTTAGTACTGGCACATTTAATTAATTATAGCTTTAAGAAAGAGAAATTAAAGAAAAAAGCGTTTCGAAATGTATTGCAATTAACAGTAAGAGATTGAGGTTACGTTAAACACCACAGCACAAAATGTATAGCAACACAGGACGCTGTGAAAGTGTAAACATTCTCTTCTTCTCTTTTTCATATAAATAGGAAAATGTCGCAAAACAGAGGTGGTTTCTCATGTTGTTTTCTTGTTGGTTTCTTGTTTTCTTCATGGTTCTCACTTGGACTATTTGGAAATAAATGACGTCCCGTGCACCTCTAACAGTAAAATGGAAAGGGACTAATATTCTGACCACAAAACATGATCTGTCAGCAAATTTTGGTATCCTGTGTTTGTTGGCGTGTTCCTGGACGTTGTCGCCGCCCGCAAGTTGAAGGCGAAGAAGATTAAAGACGAAGAAGAAAAGGAGGTGAGGCGTACCAATTTTTTTAAATTGTTTCAAACAATCCGCCTATTTTGGGCGCGAAGATGTACAAGTTAAGCATGGGGAGGAATACGCCATTGTATTTTCAGAGACGTTATGGGGACCATGCTGAAATGTCCGCTTTGCTGCGGGAAAGAATTCGACAGTCCTTCATCTCTCAAATACCACATTTTGAGCGTCGCCGACAATCTGCTGTGTCCTGAATGTGATGGGAGATTCCATGATTTGATAGAATTAGCGGAACATGTCGGGGAGGGATGTGGTGTTCGATTCGTCCCCGAGGAAAACGACGATGAACAACTCGAGGATGAGGTATAATTTACATAAATCTTGTTTATCAACTTGTGAGGTTATCAATGGAAGGAATGCTAGAATAAGCTCAAGGTAGTACAAAATAGGTAAATGGGCAGATTGAGTCCTGCTATGGATATCATGGGTCTGCTCTTTTAGACGTATTCAGCTACGTAATCCTGTATGGGTAGATTATTTGTTTTGACATGTTTTGAAATGGATTGGGGCTTAATGGGTGTCTTTAATAAAAGTTATATACATCTTTAACATGACAAAGAATCATTTTGGAAATCCGTATTACAGCAACAACAAGATGTTGAGACCGTCGCCCAACCGCACACTGAAGACCACGAAATAGAATATTTTTGCCAGGTGTGCAACATCTATTTTCCCTCTGTCGAAGAACATGTTGCGCAGTACCACCAGGGGGAGGAAGTGCTCTTGGTAAATGAAACTTTACACAGTTACTTATTATAATTTTTGTTTTTGATGAGATGCATTAGTTACAAGAAAACATGAACTAAGTCATGAGCAAATTGTGGTAAAACCCTTCATTTAAATCAACTAGTAAAATATTGATCAATATGGGTTATTTTGCGATAAAGTTTTGTAAACAATTAATGTCTTTATCACTAGGAAATTGATGAACGAATGGAATACAAATCCAACCTCCAAAATGAAGTGCAAGCTGCCAGCAGCGGGGCGGAGGAAGATTCCACAGTCTTCGCTCTTGACCAAAACGAAGAAATGATCAAAGAAGAAAGTTGTATCGATAAGGATGGAATGCCCTATACAAGAAAAGTAGTGAAAATCGATCAGTTCTGGTTAGACGATGCTGAGGGCGTGGAGCCCATAATCGAAAAGTACATCTCCGAAAAGGGCCTGGTGAGAAAACTGACAGAGGAAGAAGAGAAGACCATGCAAGACACCAATTCCATTATATTGGTCCATCAGTGTCCGAAGTGCTACCTGCAGTTCCCCAGGGCTGACCACTTCGCCAAGCACATATGCAACCCCCTACAGATCAAGCAGAAGTTTAAGTGCACCCACTGCACCATGGTGTATGAGTCTCTTGCCGAACTGAATACTCACATGGCGAGCCATTTGCAGGAGGAGGACGGCACGGTGAAGCGCGTCATCATGATGGGGCCCCACACCTGCACCACATGTAACACAATGTACCCGTCGTACAGAAGCTTGCGCCAGCACCAAAAGGTTCACAAACCCGTCGAAGACGACTCCCCCGAGTCGTCCGTCAACTACACCATCCTCGGGCCTAAAGATGGCAACGGGATAATACGAGGGATGTTCATATGTACCATTTGCAACAACACTTACGACAAGGAATACGAGGAGGTGCACATGAAGTCTCACGAGGAGTACACTTGCAACATCTGTAACGAGAAGTTCTATAGTAAAGAAAACTTGAAGTTGCACGTCAATGCACACGTGAAGTCAGAGACGTTCTCGTGTAACAATTGCAAGATGACGTATTCCAGCTATGAGGCTATAAAGGTAATCTTTCCCATGGTTCTCTTTACTTCTGTAGTATTTTTCTTCTTACTTATGTTTGTGCTCTTCGTGGTAGGTGGGTGGGTAAGGGTTTGAGGGCCTGTTTCCACTCATTTGCATTTGTATCTGCTCGTCGTTAATTCCGTTTTTGTAGGAGCACATGCGGACCAACTGCCAGAAGCGCACGTACGCGTGCCAGTTCTGCGACAGGTGGTTCGCGAGGCCCTACGAGAAGGAGAAGCACGAGAGGATCCACACGGGCGAGAAGCCGCACGTATGCGATGTGTGCGGCAAGGCTTTCCGCGTCAGCTACTGCCTGACGCTGCACCTCAGGACGCACTCCAGCACCAGGCCGTACGTGTGCAGCTACTGCCCGAAACGGTTCAAGTCGCATAGCGTCTTCAAACACCATCTGCGCACGCACTCCGACGACAGGGCGTACCGCTGTCCGCACTGCCCGAAGACGTTCAAGACTCTCGTCCACCTGGCCGGCCACAAGAACGTCCACCTGAAGCCGTTCACTTGCATGCAGTGCAACAGGCCGTTCTCGAGCCTGTACGCATTGAAGGCGCACGTGGCGCTCCACGAGAAGGCCAACAATCTTAAGTTCGACTGTTTGTTGTGCGGGGCGAGCTACGCGAAGGAGTACGCCCTGCGGGAGCACCTGAAGCAACAGCATTCGATCGACGCTACACAGCTCGACGATGGAGTGCTCGTAGAGGTCGAGGACGAGGAAACTGCGGACGAGGCGACGGGTGCGCTGGAGTCCGATGAGCAAGAGGACGATGAACAAGAGGCTCAAGGGCAAAACGCGACGTGATGCGTTTAATATTTTTATTGGTTCGTTTGCTTATTTAAATCACGTCATTAGGTCGACGTTGCTCAAGCACATTCTGGAGATTTTGAAGTTCGCTATAGTCAATTGCCTTATGTAAGTTCCTTTCAAGGAGCTTATTTATTACTTGTAATTTAGAAGGTTTAGTAGTAAGTAATTCGACATTAACCAAACCTACTTACAAAACGAACTGATGATATATTTATTAAGGTATTTTGATAATTACTGAATTTACTTATTGCATGAAGTCGGGAAGTGTATGTCGTGGATAATCCACAATTTGCAAAATTGAATACAAATTTGGTCTGACATCCAATGCAAAAAAATAACAAAACATACCTATCTATAAGTTAAAACCACTTAAAAAAATTAAAAAATCATAGCAAAAGCATGATTTGAAGATATTCAAACTGGTGCTAACTAAAAACAATATTTCATTTAAATAGTCTGATTTGATTGGGATAAACTTTACACTACAAGCAATAAATATTTAAAATTACTTTTAAGCAGATAATTTGTTGTGTCATTGGTTAATTTGTGTTTGGTAGGTACTATATTATTTTATCAAAGTTTTCTCCTAATCTGGATCTTGAATTTATGATGTTATTAGAACTGAGTTTAGTGTAGTTGTATGTTTTTAATTTTAGAAGTGCATCTTTGATGTAATTGTGCGAAAAAATGATTCAATCGGTTGAATTGTCGGTAAATCGGAATCCAAAAGAGGTCCTTGTTTAAGAAACGAGGCCATCAGATATGTTGATCGTATGTTGTGTATGTAATTTAGGTTCTTATTTTATAAAACGGAATTTGTTATAAAGTGCTTTCGTAACTTGCACATTATCATATGGGATCTAAATAGATTGTGAATGTACTCGTATTGTAATTTACCAAATTGTTAAGTCGGGGAAATTCGTTAAGATTTGTAATAAAAAGTATTGAAAACATAAGATGCCGCGTCATGAGCATTTTTTCAAAAAATCTTCCATACGACCTAACATGAACATTGGGTAATCATAGAAAATCCAAAGAGAGCATGGTATAAGTGTCACTATTATAGTGTAAACGCACATTTACATTGAATTATTTTATATATTTAGCGCACTGCTACAATATAGGCACCACCATCTAGTGTTGTTTATCTCGAACTAGCAACAAATATTTTGCAGGTTTTGTAGGTAGGTACTGTTGCATTATACGTGAAACTTTAAAGGCTTGGCACCATGGACTTATAGTGGCATAGACTCAGTACCCAAGCAATTGACAACAAGATGATTTGCTTCGTTTGTTCACGTCCAATGAGAAATGTCATGAGAAAAACAAAGAATTTTGAACCCTATGCGTTAGACAGAGATAGAACGAGCAACTTACAAAAATATGATGTCACTCGGCCGAATCAAACGCTTGGTTTATGTGTGTAAGTGCATGATTTCATGGTTCCTCTATCGGACCTACCAGATAATAGAGTTTTTGCATTTCACGTAACGTCGGGCGCTATTAGCGTTTACCTTATTTTGACAGGAACGCATACGCATTGAGCAATAGCGCTTTTGAAAGTTCTTAATGCGCATGCGTTTCTGTCAAACTAAGGTAAACGCTATAGACGTTATGTGAAATGCAAAAACTCTCTAATGTATCCACTCCAAACTTACATTTACAGTTAATTTTCCTGTCAGTCTAACGTACTTCAGTTTTGCCAGTCCCCTGTCATTTTGTAGCGAAATTAAGGCCTTAAATAACCAGGTTTAACCCCGATTGTTTCTAGAAAAATGACAAAGATATGATCAGATCTAATCTGTAAGATCCCTCTCTACGTTCGACGTGAATCCCAGACGTGCCGTGTGAAGTACGCAAGCCTCGACCGCCTCTTCACTTTCGATCCAAAATGCCAAAAGCTACGAACCGTGCGTGGTGCGTTTACCCGCCGTGCAATTTTATTTTAACCGTTTGGTGTACGTTTACGATGCATCCAGACCCCAGAGTCAGAGGAGGTAATGCTTATTTTTAGTAATCTTAGAAGGTAATACTAAGTAGGTAGAGTAATATAATCGATGTTGTGACAGGTTCTTTCGATTGGGCGCGTGTTCGATTTTTGTAATGTAAGTTGTTTTGAAGCGCTGAAATGGTTTTTTATGGATCCACTAAAGTAAACACGCGGCGGCGCTTTCAACGAGGTTAAGGTCGCATGTATGGACGAACGTTCAAAATAGAAAATAAATCAAGATAACATTTTGAACAGGTGATGTAACGTGGATTTAATCAGTAGTGCAATGCAACTGGTTGCAATCAAGCTCATCAGTTCAGAAATGGATTTAACATGTTTTAAGCAATGGGTACTACTTTTGTAATAAATTAGTAAGGAGTAATAAGGGGTTCATTCAAGTTTCCCGGGAAAAAACATTTGTACTAACAAATCATCCCAAGACCCCCCCCCCTGCTAATCCACTTATCGCTGACACATTACATTCATTAAATTTCACCAAACAACTATTAATCCCGATTATCCTATCACTGATTCGGACTTATCTACAGTCTCTGATGGCAGATAGAGGCTGACCGGCGAGCGTTCAACTCAGTCATGTTTGCCTTCCTAATTATCCCTCTTTTGTTTCCTGGATATCTCTCGGAAGAGGCGCCGATCGTGGGGATCTTGACGCAGGAGAAGTACATAGTGGCCCACGTCATACCCGAGCACTATTCCAGCTACATAGCGGCTTCGTACGTGAAGAACCTGGAGGGTTCCGGGGCTAGGGTCATACCGGTGTGGTGAGGGGAAGCAGGAATCGAAAATTGAAGTGGTTGATACAACTTTCTTTCCAGGATCGGGCAGGATAGGGAGTACTACGAGAGGGTGGTGAATTATACGAACGGGTAAGTGGGTATTTTTACGCGACAATGCTGGATTAATACTTAATTATCGATATGATAACGGTCGTTGATAAGTAATTATCAGAATTCTAAACATCGATATTTGCTTAATCAGGTATTCTTCTTGTTTCAAATAGTATGCAACTGAGTAAGATGATCCATTCATTTAAACTCGATCTGTTTGGAACTGATAGCATTGAAATTTTCAACTTTACCTGTTCGATTTTTCGACCCTCGTAAAACAACTTGCTGCTTTCTGTTTACAAGAGTGATTCCATGTAATCATTAGGAGCTCCCTTAGGAGGCTCTTGTCTTATGGGGTGAGTTTCAGCTCGATTATTTCAGTGGTTTTGGGAATATAGGGGATTGTTAAAAATGAAACTTTGCCATTTTTCTCTTCCCTGTAACTCGAAAAGTAGACGTCGTAGGAAAGAAAACATTTCGTCTCTGGCATCAGGGAAATGTGCTCTTTCGTTTAGCACAGAAATTTCGAAAATCTGAACTCATGCGGATTTCGGCAAAAATCCAAAGGTGTTAACTTTCATTTTTTTCCGCCCCAAATTTGAGCTTTGGCATTTCCCAATGAAACGCGCAGGGTAGCCCCATTAGGAGGTTCTTAGCTTATGGGGTGAATTTCAGCTCGATTTCTAAAAGGATGTTGGAAATATAGAGATTTGTTTAAAATGAAAATTTGCCTTTTCTCTTTTCCCTATAACTTGAAAAGTAGACGTTGTGGAGAGAAAAAAACATATTTCTGGCATCAAGGAAATGTCCTCTTTCGTTTGAAACCGAAATTTCAAAAATCTGGAATCGTTCTGTTTTCGACAAAAATCCAAAGGGGTTAACCTTCGTTTTTTCTACCCGAAATGTGAAATTTGGAATTTCGCAATGAAACTCTCAGGGTAACTCCATTAGGAGGTTCTTAACCTATGGGGTGAATTCCAGTTCGATCGTTCCAACGATTTTGGAAATATCCAGGTTTTCCTAAAATGAAAATTTACCATTTTTCCCTCCCCTATAATTCTAAAAGTAGATGTCGTAGGAAAGAAAACATTTTGTTTCTGGCATCAGGGAAATATTCTGTTTCGTTTGACACAAGAATTTCGAAAATCCCAAATCGTCCAGTTTTCGGCAAAAATCCAAAGGGGTTAACCTTCGTTTTTCCTACCCCAAATGTGAACTTTGGAATTTCACGATGAAACTCTCAGGGTAGCTCCATTTGGAAGTTTTTATCCTATGAGGTGAATTTCAGCTCTATTACACCAGCGTTTTTGGAAACATAGGGATTTGTTTAAAATAATTATGGTATATACACAGTTCGCATTTAAAAAGGAAAAAATTGCAATTATGTTGTGTTTGAATATTTATTTATATTATTATCATATTATATTATATGTTATAAAATGTAATTACGAAAGAAAATAAAAATTGTTCATAATTACGAGCATCCTGGGTGAACCCTAATTATTATTAGTAGTTAATATGGAAGAGGTGTAACCTACCTATCAAACTAATTCCTGTTGGTATTAGAAAACCATAATGTTTAAATAAAAATACCCTTTGTGTTTGTTGCTCTGCAACCACTTTCTGCTAAGGATGTACTGCGCACAGTATTTTAATACAGTAATACAATTTTAAGAAGGTATAACGGCCATAAGTCGGATCTCAGTCAACGGTTCCTCAATATAAATTGTCTAACCTCGTCCAAAATGGCGACCTTTAAGTGAGTTGTTACATTCTTATTCCCCTTTATTTCTTGCTATGCCCAAGAAGCATGCTACTAAATAAGTTACTCCAGCCAAATGGAGAATAGGAAATATACCTTGGTCTAAGTGCTACTTAGCGCAGGTAAAAATTCACGCACTTTTACTTATGAAGTGGAATCCGCTTTTTTCAGCATTTTCTTCCCCGGCGGCGGTACTTACTTCAACGAAACCGGCGGTTACGGCGAAGCCGCTAAGCAGCTCTACAAACTAGCGGTGGATGCTAACGACAGGGGCGTCTACTACCCCTTGTGGGGGACGTGCTTGGGCATGCAGGCCTTGGCGTTTTGTGACGCTGGGACGGACATCAGGATCAATTGCTACGCGAGCAAAGTAGCATTGCCGCTCAAATTCACAGAAGGTATAATTTGTGGCATTTTATTTGAGACTCGAATTGTGGTACGCGTTACCCGGACCCTGATTGTAAAAGATTACAAACGAAGAAGATGACGAGGCTTAGAAATTGTTATCCGCTCGTTGTGAGAGGGTATATATATAAATTTTTGAACGGAGGGTGGTTTTGTCATCTAGGGACCCCGAAACGAATAACTACCGTGAGATTTTTCCAAAGTCGTGTCATTTCTATATTTCTTGTCGAATAATACGATACTTTCCCCCTTTCCCCAGATTACCGCTCTTCGAAGCTGTTCTCGAAGGCCCCCCAGGCCGTGGTGGACGTCCTCGGGACGCGGAACGTCACCTACAACCAGCACCGCTACTGCCTGACGAGGGAGGCCCTCGAGAGGGGCGACATCCTCGACCGCTGGCGCGTCACGTCGACGAACGTCGACCAGAAGGACCCGACGCTCGAGTTCATCTCCTCGATGGAGCACTCGGAGTACCCGTTCTACGGGGTGCAGTTCCACCCGGAGAAGAACCGCTTCGAGTTCAGGGAGAACGTCGGCATCCCGCACGGCGCCGAGGCGGTCGCGGTCAGCCAGTACTTCGCGAACTTCTTCGTGGGCGAGTGCAGGAGGAACGCGAACGGTTTCCCGAGCGACGAAGTCGAGACCGACGCTTTGATCTACAACTTCCAGCCGTTGTTCACCGGCAAGCTGAACTCCTCGTACGAGCAGGTCTACCCCTTCGACGCAGAGGACTACAAAAGGGCTCGGCTGGTCTGAAGGGGGAAATGCAATCATTGTGACTTATTGTGAGATTATATAATAACAATAACAATATCGTTTAACACTTTTTTCATTTACATAGCAATTTTAATAATATACAGGTTGTCCCAGGGTTTATATGCAACTTCTGGACACGTATACTGCATGTAACAATAATCCTAGATATCTATATAACATGTTCCATACGAGCTTCCCTAACGAGGAATTCATTGTCATAAATGGAATTATAACCTTCATTTTTACACATTTAACGAAATTTTGAGGACCTTATTAATAATTACACACCTCAAACATAATACAACTCTTTGAGTGATAACATATTTGGGAAGCCAGTGGTAAGAAGACTTTTTTTATTCTAGAGGAACAGCAAGATTGAAAGGAAAACGACGCAGAAACGACTTTAGGATATCCCCGCCCAGTTGCTCTGATGATTGGGCTGATGCTCAGCTATTTATGAGGTTACGCCCACCGATTGAGCCAATCAACCTCTCTTGGTAGGAAGAAATATTAACGATAATTGTAACCCCGCCCCCATGTGCCAAAAATTTCTGGTGGTTCCTTTTGTATTTGAATTTTCAGAGGCGAGTTTAAGATAGCTGCGCCCAGTTGCTCTGGTGATTGGGCTGACGCTCAGCTCTATATAAGGCTACGCCCAGTGACTGATCCAGTCAACCTCTTGTAGTAAGAAGTGAAACCAATTTAGCGGGTATATTATGTATTATGGCCTTTGCATTATGTATTACGGCATTACTATTAGAAAGAGAAAATAAGGAAAAGAGGAAAAGTAAAAGGGAAAACTAGAAAGTTGAGCATGCAGAAGAAAATTCGCAGTATGAAGGCAGTTGATAATTCTGATAGGTACAACATTTATGTTAACGTCAGTGACAGAATACTTGCCATTTTCTGCTTGAAAATGACACCTTCATTATGCTTAATAACACTAAAATTGATCTAATTTAAAACCCTTAAAAAATATCAAAATCCTTATTTATCCCCTTGGCCTTCATTTCTCTTCTCCCATTCTCTTCTCCACGCAAAAGGTCACATTTTCGGACTTGTGAGGAACGGATAAAAATAGAACGATTGCTCTTGCGGGACCGCGGTGGGATGTTAAAAATAGATCCCTCAGGACATTTAGCTTATATAAGATGTGCTGCAGAGAACGTTCCTTCTTGTTATTCCGCGGCTTCCTAATTCGTTGCCGAGAATATAGGGTGTTCGAGTATAGGGTGTTCGTTTAAACCAGGGGGTTCAGTGTATTTTTTGTAATTATTTTCGTTAATTATACTCAAAATGTATTTTAAAGGGTAAAATTTAAGTGGCCAAAGGAGTAGAAGTGGTACTTCTGTTATGCATTTATTTTAACAACTTTGTTGTGATTTAATTATTTATTTCAATCACTTATTTATTCAAAATAATATTTTTTTGACATTACATAATACACCTCAATGTTTGAATGCTAGTTGTTAATGGGGTGAAGGTTTCTATCTATATATTCTTTGATAACGAATTTTTACCTACTTTTATAATACATATTACCCGCTGTTTTTCGGTAGAACATTTAAATTTGATTATTAGAGGGTTAAAGAAGGGTCTAAGGACCCTACGAGGCAATGTTATTATTTTTACTGATAGGCTATTAAGGGAAGAAACAAGAGCTGTTTCAAACTGATTAGGTAAATAAATTTGGGTATCGATATAATAAACTTAGAAGATAATTTAAGATTAAGTGACAAACTGATGAATGACTTAGGGAATCATGCATTATGTCACAGCACGGCAGTTTCGTAAAAGGAAAAATATTCAAGTCACATATCAAAATCATAAATTTGTTAATAACATTGTTTCTCTTTGACCGATTTCATTCAAATTTGGACAGCACTTATATAAAACTATCATCCATTGTTTTTGTAAAAATTAACTTTCTAATTAAAGTACTTTGTGAGTTATCGATGTGCATTTAAAGTGATCAATATACGTTATCTTAATCGCCTACGACGCGCCATCGTGACTTCGGTCCGATGAGGAATTACCACGGGTATTTGTTTATTTACGGACGGGTGGACTTAACTACAGGTGGCTAAATAACTGTAGATTCGTTAAACTCTGTTTGAGTAGGGAATTAGGTGGGGCTAGGTTGGGGGAAGAAGTAGAGAAGGATGGTACGAAGGGGATTCGGTCGTTATCAATGTATGGCCAATCAATGGATCAAATTGAGTCTCTTGAAGTAGAATTTTTGGGATTCATGAACTTGATGAGTAAGAATTTGTTTCCTATGGGATCATTTTGCTTAGATTTTGTAATCTGATGATAGGATTTAGAATACGTTTGCCAAATTCGACACTTATTAAAGCTAAATTTGGTTCTACTGAAGGGATTTCGACAAAAAGGGACATTTGGGAGTGGGATCTTTATATTTGATTTGTTAGTTAATGTAAGTTTTTTGTCAGTAAAACACATGAGCCAATCTGTATTATTTATTTTTTCGCCAAGACCTATTGTCTGAGACGGGTCTTAAAGAAGAAAATAAGTCGTTTCAATAGTTAGATTTAGTAATAATTCACATACAGGATGTTACGTGACAACTTACTTCCCATATACAATGTGTAATTTTTTAAAAAAATCAAGGGAAATAGTAACTTCTTAAAAGTATGGAAGGCAAGAAAATATACATTAAAAAGTATTTAAAAAAGTTCTAGTAACGTAGTTACTATAATATTTGTTTTACAATAATATCTTGCTTGCGTCTCAGTGAAGTGAAGTTGCTTTCCATGACACTTTTCCTTTATTTTTAAGCCTTTGTGCACAAAACTGCTAAGGTCTTTTACCTAGAGCCAGTAAGGAGCTTTTCTCGCCTCCTAAGCTCATTGAATTAATTTTTCACGTATCAGTAAAATATTATTTGTTAACGAAAACATTGACTACATTTGCTATCACATTCACAACACTATATTATATACTTATGCTTTGGTTTACTGTTACTTAAATTTATTTCATAGCTTATTAGGGAACGTTCCATAGGGCACTTCGGCCTGAATTTATTTGACCGCTCCGTATAATTTCGTCAGTCTATCCAGTAAATCCCAAATTTTACTGACAGCAATTATCCCACTCTCTCTCTCTCTCTCTTTCCCTTTCGTCTATTTTGTGATGAACCATTATACTATAATAATATCCCTTAGGTGGTGTCTTAATCGCACTATTGTATAATGGGTTTGTTTGTGGCAATAGAGCGAACTACGTGCACATGTTGCTTCAGTTGGCCACGTGCCCCGAAGTTTTAGCCCTGTGCGTAGGGAAGGAATTCGATATCAAATGCAAAGAATTACCTTGGTAGGTATCACTTTGCAGGAGAAATTTCGACAAAATTTTCCTAAATATAAACTACTTAAACACCTCCTACTATTATTGATAGTGTTTACCTTGATTTAAGACGGTTAAAATTGATGAGAAATGTTTGTGTGGAATTAAATTTTGCTTTCAATTTGGGCCGCATTGCATAAAATGACAAGAATTGTTACAAATTCTTCTTCAAACAGCTCCACGAAAATATGATATCCAGGAATTTCGTTAATAAATTTGAAATCGTGGCGTGATGAGGACCGTTCTTTTGGTTATTTTACGGGACGTCACGGGACTCCCTCGGAAAAGCGACAACGTTTTCCGGCGAGGACAACAACAGCACGAGGAAAACAGCCATGATAACGTGGCCGAAATCGTGCTCGCCCGTAGGTAGGCGAACCGATTACATCACGGAATTTTGTTTGTCCCGTGTACATTACAGGGGGTAAACTACTCCTATCTAAAATTTCGAGTAGGTAAGACTAGTGTGAACACGTTCGTCTTCCCATTACGACCTAGAAGGTATTCGTGTAATGTTGAATGGGTGATTGGTTGGTTGACAATGATCCAATGAGGACGTGCCGAAAATGATCTGGGAAATTCGATTGACTATTTAGTTATATTTTATTTAAAACTGTATAATACTGCAATAACGAATTTTTAATAACTTTAAGGTTAAATGGTACTAAGAAGTCGAATTCAGTTTCAAATACGTGAAGACAGTGCCTTTGTTGCAATGCAATGAGCAATTTTAGAAATTTGATTTGATTATCCAGTAGTAATGAATTTAAGAGCAAATATAGGGTACAAATAAGTTTCTGTCGTTTTCAAGAGATGGCTCCACTGACAAGATTACTTTGAAATCATCAGATGTAAGATGCCATATAGAAAGTTTAAACACCTGGCAACAACATAACCTTAAAATACTATTATCTTTGTACTGGTAGTGTACATTTTTTTGTTCGAAAATGTAGAGTTTTGTACCAAATAAGCGTCATTCGCGGGAAGTTTTGATTTATTTATTTCATTTAGAGAAATCTGCTGCTGAGGCGCATCGTTCTCTTGTAGAAGTTTACGATGATGCTGCTTTAAGTGAAGGAAGTTGTCGTGAATGGTTTCAAAAGTTTAAAAACGGCAAGTTTGTCGTGGAAGATAGTGAACGCGTAGAAAGGCCGGTCAAGTTTGAAGACGCCGAGTTAGAGGCATTATTGGACCAAGACTCATGCCAAACTGAAGAGCAGCTCGCAGAAAGCTTGGTTGTGACTCAGCAAGCGATTTCACACCGTCGCAAGACCATCGGTATGGTAGAAAAACAAGGAAATTGGGTTCCGCATGAATTGAAACCCAGGGACGTCGAGCGCCGTCTCTTCATGTGCGAACAACTTCTCCAAAGACAATGTCGAAAGAGTTTTTTGCATCGAATAGTGACGAGGGATGAAAAGTGGATCCACTACGACAACCCAAAGCGTAGGAAATCATGGGGTAAGCCCGGCCATGTACCAACTTCAACGGCAAAACCGAATGTTTATGGCAAGAAGTTCATGTTGTGCATTTGGTGAGATCAGCTGGGATTAATCTATTACGAACTACTCCAGCCTGAGGAAACTATCACTGGAGAATGTTATCGATAGCAACTGTTGCAATTGAGCAGAGAATTGAAGCTTAAACGCCCCGAATATGCCAAAAGACATGACAAAGTGATTGTTCAGCAAGACAACGCTCGGCCACGTGTTGCAAAAGTCGTCAAGGATACTTTGGAAGGTTTACAATGGGACGTCTTAACTCACCCGCCCTATTCCAGACACTCTCTGGAAAAGCAACACTTTACTTCTTACGAAGAAGCCAAAAATTGGGTCGATTCATGGGTAGTCTCAAAAGATGAAGAGTTTTTTTCAGCATGACATCCGAATGCCGCCAGAAAAATATCAAAAAGTAGTAGCCAATGACGGACAATATTTTGAATAAAATTTAACGTACATTTTTTTGGAAGGATGGAACATTTTCTTGCAATACAAGTCATTTCCCAGATAATAATTTTTGAACCCTTGTACTTTCCACAATTTTCCAAAACATAGACAGTAGACGACCGCGAATATAATGAAATTATTGTAACCTGAAATCGTAGCAATTTACGTTGTTACTATTAGACGACTTGTCTCTGGTCCTTTTTGGGAAACACCTTCGAGCCGTCACGTTGATTGTAACGTGTCGTGTGACTTCAAAACAATGTAAAGGACTGAAAGCGCCTTATTGATGTCTCAGAAATATCAGTTTCTCGCTCTTGCCGCGAATGAAAAGTGTGGAGTCAGCGTCGCGCCGAAAATATACGTCTAAGGTAAGCATCTTCCTAAAACAGAAGAGAAGAGAAACATTTTAGCTAACTACTTTAATTTCTACCTGGGTGGATTTAAGTTTAAAGTTTTTTGAAATGATTAAGGTATGAGTTGTACGTGTAACTTGTAAATGGCAGGAAGTTTCCATTGGTAAAACGAGGGAGATGAAGGGAAAACCTGCACCAAAAATTTGAAAATAGCCAGTAGAAAGTATATGCTATAAATAGCTTTACAAAAATTGGTAGGTGATATGAATGTTACAGATTCGTAACTACGGTTTTTCGAGAAAAGAAAATGGCGAAAAACCAATATAAGCCTTTCATAATTTTGAGATCAGTTTAAAGTCTTTTTTCCATTGCTTCGTAGTCTTAGCATGTTACTAAACTGATAATGCTTGTTAAAGAAAGTCTTTTCAATCTACAAAACATTTCCAAAAGACCTCACCGATTCATTTGATGTAATTCCATATGATTCAAATGATCTAAAAGGCTTTTCCTTTTTATGTACATGTAAGTATATGCTGTATATGCTATGTATATGGGGAAAGTATATGCTAAATATAGCTTTACAAAAATTGGTAGGTGATATGAATGTTACAGATTAGTAACTACGGTTTTTCGAGAAAAGAAAATGGCGAAAAACCAATATAAGCCTTTCATCATTTTGAGATAAGTTTAAAGTCTTTTTTCCACTGCTTCGTAGTCTTAGCATGTTACTAAACAGATAAGGCTTGTTTAAGAAAGTCTTTTCAATCTACAAAACATTTCCAAAAGACCTCACCGTTCCATTTGATGTAGTTCCATACGATTCAAATGATCCAAAAGGTTTTTACTTTTTATGTACATGTGCTTACTTTCCGCGATACTGGCAAAGAGCAGATGACTCGTCTCTACCTTTTAAATTATTTTTTAAATATGAACTTCAACAGGAACATCCATATTTCCCCTTGCAAATCCACGCTGCCAATTTCCTTAGCGAAAACCAATCACCTTCCTTCCATTAAATAACTCCCTTCGCCGCCCCTGGCTTGATTCGACATCTGATACGGAAACACGTGAGCGATCGACACGTTAATATTTGATAATTGACTCATGAAATTGGTTGCGACAGACGTCACTCAATCGGGGATAATTTACATCGTAGCGATTATGATCGCATTTAATTAAAATCGCTCGGATTTCCTTTCCTTTCGGTACGTTCGTTCGTAATACAAGCGCATTTCGATCTCTTTTTTTACACTAGATTCGATCGCGCCGTAATCGGAGGCTTACTTTTACTCGACGTAATCAAATTATCGAAAGGAAAGGGAATAAATCAAAGGTTGTGATGTTACATACGAATTACATATCCAGCGATTATAACTGACCGGGTTTTAAGCAAAACGAACTTTAAAACAGTCATGGGCGATAGTGGCGCCTCCGCGCTTAGTGGCCGCTATGAGTACCACAAGGAGTGAAATTTAAACGGGAGTGAGAGAGAATAAATCACCGAATTAGCCACGGGACACTCCTACTAGTCGAAGGTTCTGTCATCAAGCGCTGGAGGGCGCCTACATCGCTCATGTGTGTGACGTCTATTTGTCGCCAGAAAAAAGTGAACCCTTCCTATACATATCGTCTTTTGTAGTATCCATGACATTCATCAAGGGAAATTTGCTGCGAAAGGTTACCCAAAACTCTGTGTTAAAGGTTGTCTTGATCTTGTGACTTTCCTATAATGTCGCCAAGATGCTTAGCCATGTGGTAGAAAATCAATGCACTCTAGTCTTAAGTAAGTACTGGTCAATCCTGTATTAGTGGCACACTGAACGAAATAAGCTTTACCATCGGCCAAAACTGCCTACAAAAATTACTACACCAATCGTTTTATTAGCCCATCGTTGTTAGGAGAAAAACTATATAGAGAATAACTAATATCGCGTACTCGACTTTTTGCTGATCCTTGTGCCTGCAAACAGTACATAGCTCGAGGTTACGTCACAGGCGTCTTAAGAACGAGGAGCTATCGAACATCACCTTCTTGAACTTCTTGAAGACGCGCAAGACTGCGTAGTTCCTGTGAAGCTTCGCCACGTCGCAGGGCGTCCTGCCCATGACGTCGATCCCGTTGAGGGACACTCCGGCGTCCAGCAGGAACCTGGCGCACGGGACGTACCCGGTGATGGCGACGATGTGGAGGCAGTTCATCTTGGTGAGCGGATGACGAGTGAGGAACCTGTTGTCGCGGTCCTTCCGGTCCCAGCAGGTCATCAGGACCTGCAGGATTGCAAGGCGTTCTTTGTTGTGGCAGTTGAGTACCGCTTCTGGAATTTAAAAGGAATGGTACGGTATGTTCTCTTCGAGGGAGTGGATAATGGTGGTTTCTCATTTGGGGAATAAAACAAATCTGGTAGTGCTGATGTGAAGGAACGAGCAGTGAATACCTGGGGAGCAATAATCCTTTCATTTGTATTACCCTGCTCGGGTGATTCAAAAATAAAAATAAAAATTGGGGACGTATTTATGGTGTACCATGTAGCATGCTCTAAATAAATAGAGCCTACTCTCAAGCAGAAAGAATATTCCAAATGAAAGCTCTAGTTATTAGACGAACATGTCAAATTACGAAATTCTCAAGAGTAAAGTGACCTTTAGAGTGCTCCTAATTCTCAGGGATCAAGTGTCTTTTAGGGCAATTTTAGGATAAAAATGCCTTAAGAAGAAGTTACAGGTATTAAATAACTAAGTCGTGCTTCTATAGTTGAAATAAAACGCTAAAACCATTGTGGTGAAAATTAAGAAAAGCTAATACAAATTTTCAAAAGCAAAGTGTCCTTTAGGTCGGTTCTAGAAAATAAAATGTTCCCTATAAATGTTATTGATAATAAACATGACGTATACATCAATAAATCCATTTTTTTAGGACATATAAGAGAAAATGACAATTCTGAAAACTAAAGGGTACTTTAGGGCGCGCACTATATGACATGCTGGTGTAGCTAGGAATGAATATTTAAATCATTCCTTAGGAAAAGCATGATGGTGACTCCACCATTTATTACACGCCCAGGGGTATGAAGCATTCCTGAGGATGCGCTAGGTTGTAGTTAGTTAGATCTTAAATTTCGGCGAATAGGTTATAGCTTCAGAGTATCGCAACGTGAACATATTTTGAATCAGTATCTATAACTAGGGTGTGATGAAACGGAACCCTACTTATCCAGATAAACAATTATTTTTTGAGTGGAATTGAGCGTTTCACAGTAAAATATAGAATATACAGGATGGACAGTAGACTGTAAGGAATAAAGTCTTGTTTAATGATAAAAAATGACAACAGATACGAAGCTCGTAACGATAATTACGACGATGGTGTCGATGATGCGTATTAAAACGTCTGAGTGAATACACCTACCGAGCATCACGGGCATCGCGCCCTCCTCCTCTAGATAGGTCGCTCCCTTCTTCAGCAGGAACCTCACTATGGGCAAAGATGGAAAACTGATGACTGACAAAGTCAGGGGGGTCTCGTTGAAGATATTGACAGGGGACGGGTTAGCCTTGGCCAGAATTAGATCGTACACCAAACCCATGTTCTTCATTTTGCAGGCGTAATGTAACGGGGTGTTGTCGTTATGGCCGACGTAGTTCGGATCGGCTCCGGCTTGCAGTAACGCGTTCACCATGTCCCTCCTGTTGTACATGACCGCCACCATCAGAGGCGACCTGGACTCAAAGGCGACGTCCACGTTCAGCTTGCCGGTGCTGGCCAGCTCCTGAACTGTAATTTTCCATAATCACTTGTAAAATCACATTGGAGTAAACTAGAGTTAAGCTTATACTGCAGATCTGTCGATTGGTGAGGCACGAAGCAATTTAGTTTCTCCTGCCCTGCCATGACAGCAATATTTACTCTAGTAAAGGTGTGTAAACTTTGTTTCCAACTGCAGTGTTTCATTGCCTTACATATTTCGCATTCGTCGTTTTTGGCCAATAAATGCACCGCCGGCTCGCCATCCTTGTTGACTATATTAGGATCGATGTTCTGACCGATGCACGCACGCACCAAGTCGAGGTTAGATTGCACTATGGCGTCCAAGATGATCTCCTGTAAATTCTGACGACCTGAGGAGATGCCGTGAAGAATTATTCGTTTTTGTAGGACCGTCAGTAACTAGCTAGGCACCTTTTCCCGATTTAGCGGTGTACGATAACTTTTTCTGGAATAGTTGGTCATTTTTCCGGCTCTCCATTCCGGTCGCGATTTCGACGTCACCCTGACAGTTTGACACATTTCAACGTTATCCCTCTTTCAATTATCCCGTAATATATCGTAACATCCTTATCGATTGGATTAATCGGTCCTCGTCATGTCGTTAGATAAAAATTACCTCGGTGAATCAAGTAAATTGCCTCGCATAAAAAATTTTTTCATATAAACGCAGACTATGTAATCGCTCCCTTAAGATATTTTTCTGCCCTCGATTTAGCGACATGGGATATTTCATGGCCGAACAGTTAGCCTTGCCTCATCATCCCTTTTATGAAGAAGAAGATAGTTGTAAAGAGTATGGATATGTACACTTCGTAGTCTATGAAGGTCGCGTGGAAAAGCGTCGCATCCTTGCATTTTATCGATAGGTTATATCCACAAGGACGCAGTTATTTCCTAAGGGAGAGAGAGAGAGAAATGTTTTGTACTGGCTTTGTTTACGGTGGAAAGGGAAGCCTCACATAATAACATTGTGAGTAAATATTAATGTCTCTACACGGAGAATATATGTCATAAAAGTGTATGGTTGTCCCTATGTGCTGATAAGGACTTTTAAACGAAGGAACTGAACTTGAATTACTTATAGCAGTAAACATTGAATATTTAACGTTATTATTCTTTATTCAACGACATTCGAAAATTTTCTACGTATGGTCATGGGTAATGGTAAGGTCGCAGTCTTACTTTCAATACCTGGGTCTCCATATTGAATTCTTGGATATCGGCCCTAAATTTCTATTTTTGTGCGAGCCGCAGGGCCAGCGAAATCAATCAAAGGAGCAGTCGTACAAAACGACCTGAAGGGTCCAAACAAACCTCCTGAAGGGCCATGGCCCAAACCTCGCCTACGAAATCATGGAACGCCCTTCTCAGATTTGAAGAGAACGTGCAATCTTGTAAGGAACAAATACCGCGGGCTCGCGAAACGTATTAAAGAATGAAAAGGGGCAATGGTACAAAACGACCTGAAGGGTCTAATCAAGCCTCCTGAAGGGCCAGAACCTAAGTCCAGGTGGCTATGACGCAGACAGTCAGGAACTTCCTCCCAGTCCAAGAGCGGGAAGGGTCCGGGAATAACTGTCCTTCGCCATTGTCAAGAGGAAAACGAAGGACTCTTCACATCTTGCTAACAAGTTAGAACGTAGATCACGACACAGCAACACAAGCAACCATGAAACGCTCTTCTCAGATTTGAAGAGAACGTACAACTTTGCAAGGGACAAATACAGCGTGGCCCGCGACCTAACCTAACCTATTAAAGAATGATGAGGAGCACTGGTACAAAACGACCTGAAGGATCCGATCAATTCTCCTGAAGGGCTATAACCTAAGTCCACGTGGCTATGACGCAGGGAGTCAGGAATTTACTCCCAGTCCAAGAGCAGGAAAGGTCTGCCATCAACTGTCCTTCGCCACTGCCAAGAGGGAAAGACTCTTCACATTTTGCTAACTAGTCAGAATGGCATGAGATAAGAGCACGCCGAACCATGGAACGCCCTTCTCAGATTTGAAGAGAACGTACAATCCTGCAAAGCACAAAAGGTCCCTACGTTAGAATCAGGAGCTAATAACATACGTAAATAAATTCGTAGCAAATTTGGGATTACTTATCTATAACAAAGGAAGTGGCGTAGAATGGAAGTAGCTTAAAGACAGAACGATCGTGTGTTCCACGTTCCGAGCTTACCTCGTAAAATAGGTAAGTAAGGTATACTGCGATCTTTGCAATATAAATAAAGCTATGTGTCTGAATGTTTCGCTAAACAAGTACATTAAACTTTAGTTCCTCAGTATTTTCCACAAATTTCCAATTTGTCCAAATCAAGTAAGCCTAACGCTCTGCGCGTAGCCTCCTCGTGTACCGAATGATTTATATCCGCTAAGAAGCGATTAGGTTATCGGATATCCTGAGAGGTTGTTTATCTTTAACGTGGAAAATGAGGTGTAGCGTGTCTCAAACGTCGTTAGATAGACGAAATTGACATTGAACGCTCCTCAGTAAAGGGGAGAACTCGATAGATAATTATCGCGGGGAGAAGGTCTCCGGGTTGTTGAACCTCCAAGTTCACCGTATAAAGGCGGTGTCAACACGATGAGCAACGGATCGGCAAACAGAAAAAAAATTATAATGGGGAGGAAGTAATTTGGCTTTACCCTACTTAATCGACTGACTAACTATCTGTATCTACTTACGGTCTTATTCACAAACGCATATTAATATGCTATGAATATATGGTTATTAATATAAGCATATCAATATGGTTAACTATAGTTAAGGTCCATCCAGTCAGAATTGTTCCATTTAAAAAAACAAAAAAACGACCGACTTTATACCGAACGCATTTAAAAAATACGTTTTTACCCTATACAAAAGCAGAGTATTCATGTAACTCCCCCTCCCCCCCGTATATTTGGTGCGGAGAAATGTTGTTAGTCGCTACATGCCTATATATAAAATGCCTATTAGTGTCGGGTATTAGAACAGGTCCACTACAGCCATTAATGTGTGCAGCCACGTATTCACCTTTAGTCGTCATTAGAGTTCAGTGGTGTGTGCATGCAATTGCAATTATTATTTTAAAATGGCTTTTTAGGGACCTTTCGACGGGGACGAAATTAATAATGGCAATGATATAGACATTATACACAATACAAATAGTACTACAGAAACAAATCAGGTACAAATCTGGGATTTTGTCATAAAATTTTGTTGACAAAGTGAGTAACAACCTTTTATATTTCTTTAAATATGGCGCGCCTATGGAGCGGCTTCTTGGCCTTTGTGTGTCGTTAACATGGTTATTAAATTTTATTGCTTTTTTTCAACTGAACATGTTAAGAATATACTGAACAAAGCCGTAGTTATATCTGTCAAACACATTCTAAACGCATTTTAAGCTACGATCCATTTTAGCGTTAGTATGCGCTAATGAATAAGAGCGTTAGTCATCGTGATGTATTTTCTGGGTAAAATACTACTCGTTTATGGTAGAAATTTACCGCAAGTTTCCTCGACAATCGCTGGACAATTTAAGGCAAAGGAGGCCTGAACTCTTGTGAAAGACTCCTAGTTACAACCTTATTTCAACCTTATTTACAACCATATTCTTAGCAACTGGTTACTTTAAATTATGTCAACACATCTCTAAGATCTGGCAATTTTCTCAACAGCTCAAATTTCGGTATTGAGTAATTGGTTCTGGTTTTTTCGTAATCGCTTTGTTATATTTTGTTAATCGAAAATAACACGTGATGCGAGTAAGTGTGACATAACCTTTGGTGTGATAATATTACAGTAATATCCGAGGATTGGAGCATATCCCGATTAATTCCTTCCGGCATCGGAAAACCCTCACAATTTCCCATCATTACCTTCAGATAACCAGCTTCCATGGTGATTATATTCCCAAAATTCGCCCACCCACGATCGGCTCCCTCTGTGTGCGGGTCGACGAACTTCCGAAATCCCGGAAAATGTACACACGTGCACACGTACACTACGAAGGGTCCTAAACAAACAAATCCCATGTCCTCCCAACGCCGCGCCCTCAGATAATTCCCTCAATAGGATGTGATTTTCGGTAGTCCTTTTTAGGGTCAAAGATCGCCGAGGATCATTCCACGTGAGCCGCCTTGATCGGCCTTCATTAATCACGTATCCAACGGGGGGAGCTAATGGAAAAGCTGGACACGGTTTAAAGCCTCCTCTTTTATGGAGAATCGTGTTAAAACTGCACAAAGTGGCGGTGAAATGAAGGGAGGAAAATTTACATGCGAATCATCCAGTGATTACGGGGTTATTTAGTGTCATTTTATGAAAATATCCAACTAAAATGCGTACGAAAGGTTTTAATAAAAATATACTTCACGTTATGAAAATGTGGAATGTTTTAAAGACACTTTTGGTAAATACATTAGCTTGAAATTGCTTTGCTTTTTCAAACAGTTATAATTTTAGAAAGATTGTTACAATTATATCAAATTAGTCCTAATTCAAGTAAAACTTAATTTGCTTAAGACCAACCTCCTAATCAACTCCAGTGTTAAAATTGACCAAAGTTCCTACACGGGAACAAGTCAATTCATCGATCATCCCCCGGTACCGCCCAACGTTACCATGCAAAACCACCACCAATAAGGGAAATTAATCGGTTCAACAACACGGGTTTGTCCTTAAGGGGCTCCTAAGCGGCCCTTTTTACGAACATCGTTCCTCTTCGGCTTCCAGAGGTAAATTTTCATTGGTCCCATCTCAAAAGTCCGCCATTATGATGGATTACGTTTGCACGTACACCGGACCTTATAGCTTATCTCAGTTTTATTCTCGGAATAAAATCCCACGAACAGTTTTACTTTTCCCTCCCACCTGCTCATGAGGATTCTAATTGAGATCTCAATAATTACGAGGGTTACAGAGTCGAGAAGTGTCTCAATCGAAAGGGTTAATGGGATAGGTCTTTATTGAGAGTTGAATATATAATATATTATATATATAATTATTTAATAAATTAATCCATCTGCATCTCTACTCTGACCATCTACAGAAAGCCAGTTGATTTTACACATACAGTTTCTGTGTAGCCTGTTACATTCCCTGAGGGTTTTAACGTGGGGCAAAATCTGTCTTTATAGGAATTTGTTTTGCCTTCATCTTAAATAAAATACATAACCTCAAAATCCTCCATCTAATGCGTGCTAAAAGAAGCTTCACTTCATAAATAACCAGATCTGCTGTCGATAGGGAATAACAGAGAATCATGGAATCCTCGAAATCCATATTGCGTCTAACAATTAGGAAGACTTAAATCTTAAATCGCCGTCACTTATACCGCCCCAAATCCTTTTGCTCTTACATATTCTGGTATTTTAATCCCTATAGATTATAATTCAAATCATCTCCGCTGATGAGGAAATTAACGGGTGATTAAATTCACCCACTTGATTTCCAACCAGCGTAAAGTGCTTCGCCTTACAAGTGCTTTCGTTAATTGGAGTTCCTCAGAGATTTCGCACTAAAAACCGATTTCTTTACATCTTAATTTGACGAAAAGTTGATTACACCCTGTTTCCCCCCACTTTTTATTATTCATCGGAGCCAATTAAGACTCTTTTTTCGCTGCCTCTGGACCGGAAACTTTCGCTCGTCTCCCTTTACATGAGGGGTTCGACGTCCCGGCGGCCTCGCGGCGTTAGAAATTATTTTTTCCAAAGGAGGTAATCCGAAATCGTGTTAGTCGTCCTTCGAAATTGGATTTGTATGGTTCCCCGATTCCCCACTCGCGTTCGCGATAAATGGCGCGTATAATTCGTTTTAATGAATTTCAAGTTCAATGTCTCCCCGGATGGGACTCTAATAAAAAGAGGGAATGTCTCTATTATTTGTTAAAAGCTTTCAGTCGGCGAGAAGTGGAGTAAAAGCGAATGGTTTCTCATGTGGAATCTAATATATGAAGCCGAAAATGTATGTGTCACAAAGTTAGACACATCATAAGTACTAAGACAACTAGTAAGCAGAACTTTGGCATAAGTGTAGGTAAAGCATACGGGGTATTGTCATACCCCGTTCCACCTGGGCATGGAAATATTGGTTAATTTCCATAGAGAAAGTAAAACAATTTTATTCATGATGTAGCACATGAAGTACCATCTACTGTCATAAGGAGATAGAACGTTACCTTCACTACACATCGAGAATAAAATAAAGAACATTGTCTCAGTAATATTACACTCTGATAAGAGTAGAAGTATCCTAAATTTACATAGAAATAATTGTGACTACTTCTGAAGCTTTAGGACCCCTAAATATCTATGTCTATATCTATCTATCTATGTCTATCTATATCTATATCTATATCTATATCTATATCTATATCTATATCTATATCTATATCTATATCTATCTAATATCTATTTAATATTTCTATATTATGGGTCATGAATCCTAGAACTCTTCGATTATATGGACTATGGAAGATCCACAAACATTTACCTAGTTACAAATTGTAGGTATGGCTTAACGAAACATTTAAACCCTTAACTAACTACCAAGACGAGTATTCTATTGCTAATTCGATTGCTGTAACCTCTAAATTGCCAGGGAGGCACTCTCCACCTAATTCCTCCCTTGACTCACCTTGTAGATTCACCTTTCTTAGCAATGGGCTCACCTGTCTTAGCTGAAATCTTCATGAGAAACTTGGAAGAAAAATTTCGTCATGTAGTGACATCAGCGCAGCAGAAAACAGTAAGTAACTCAGGACGAGAACCTTGAGTAACACCACAACTTACTGGCGTCCTCACCAACTTGAGTTTTCTTCAATTGTAACCTGTTGTATTTAGTTTTATGCAAATACCTAAAAGGATGTTTCTATAAGTGAGTATCATAAAAGAATTTACCTGATCCGAACAGACGCAGGTAGTTTGGGGATTGACGTTACACTTTACGGTGACAACGACGACTAATCTTTCTTGACCTGAGAAGTCATTTCATTTTTCGCTAGAAAAGGTATATCATGTGGGTCCGTTGTCTTGGCCAAAAGTATTGTCACACACTTTTCACTGTAATTAAAGCTATTAACCTTGTGATCAGTAACTCTTGTAACGGTAGCTTCAGTTCCATATTGTTGCTTAAAATCTTACTTATTTGCACCAAATAGTTTGTTTCTACTAATAAAATTAGCACAGTCTTAACTTAATACACTTCTTAATCACCTTTGGCCAAGCATAGCCTCTGTGATTAATTTTAAATTTTTCCTTGCTTGGTGTCTTTACCCTTGTGTAAGCGCATATGAGTTACAGTAAGCAACTGAAATGCAATTATGACTCACTATAGGTGTCATCTAAATAAATCAAAACTGACCTGGAGTCAGCGTGTGAAAATAGATTTTAAGCAACTACCGCACTTGACTTGCTTCACTTGTTAAGCAGTAAGTAGTTAACAAGTAAGAGCGAACGAATTGAACATAAAAGAATGCCATGAACGCCATAAAATTTAAGCAGCCTTCAACGACGAAATAAAATTTGGAAAAACTTGACAACCATTGCGAAACGATACGATTTTGCATTGTTTACGACTCACCTTGTGTATACCTAATTTTAACTCGCCGCACAAGGAGAGTGGGGACAATTGAATGTCTCCGAAAATAGCTCGCTAACGTAAGCCGAATTGCGCATACGCTGAGAGCAATGGAAACGTTCTACTACGCGATAATCATTGAATGGAGGTGATGCGAAATTAAGGTGCCCTCGATGTTTGGGGTGAAACACACACACATGCACGAGTCTTTGTGCGACCTACGCGTGTCGAAAGGCCAGAAATTAATTTGCTACGTTTTGTTCGTCAAATTAAACGTTTTAATGCAAGGACGGAGGGTGCACGGATCGATAAATTTCGACAAACAATGGAAACTTTTTTTGGAAACTTGTAATTTTAGGAGATATGATTTTTTGAAATATAAATATTTTGGGTACATATTATTGCAATACTAAGCGCAGGTTTAGAATAGTGTATATAATGTGAATAAGTCCATTATTCTATGGACCTATGAGATAATGGAATAGTGGATTAATATCCATAATTCTAATCCATATTCTATGGACCTGTGGATATTTCGAAAAACCACCTGAGCTAAGCTTTTGGAATTTAATACTACCAAATGATGGAAAGCCTGCTACAATTTTAATAAAATAGTGCTACTGGCGTTTCAATTCATTAAACTCGCTGGATGTTTATACATACATCGAGTCCGGTCTTACATGGAAAATTCAAATAAATACGTTGTTTCCATTACATTTCCTAACCCCCAGTAAAGCTTCTCCCTATTTCCAGCAATGTCTTAAAGATATATTTGCTTGGATATATTAATATGCTTCGGTGCTTCTGTTTCGAAACTAATTAATTAGGCAATCGACAAATCACACCAACATGAAATCTTTATCAGCGCCCCCTACAGCTAGATTGTTAAGGCGTCAACGCCGCGCCTTCGCTTTTATTCGCTGCTTAGGCTGTTTTCCCCGTTTGTCTCTGCGCCAACGCTCTTATCCTCTGTGTCTAAAGACGATGCGCACCCATACAAGCATTTGAAGCGGGGAAAAGGTGCGAAGCCACGTAAGCGCGACAAGGAAAGCGTGAGATTTTCGCGTAACACCGAAGATGAATAAGCCTCGTAACAGGCTTCGTAGAATCACTCACTACATTTAATGGACTACGTGATAGCACGACGAGTGCTTTCTGGGTAGTTAAATCGTAATCATATCTGAGGAGTTCATAAAATCTTTCTCCTCTAATTTCTCTCCTGTGCTATGCTTAAAAAGTTGACGAAAGTACCTGTCTCGATACGAGTCTCAAAGGCAAGTCCTTTACTCTTCTTCAACATTTGACTAACGAGAGAATAGAGAGAAACCCCAAGTCTTTCTGACTGTTTATAGTTGGAGAAAAATAAACATAAAATAGTTGGAAAGACTTGGGGTGTCTCTCCTCTCTCTTGGCCATGGTAACCAACTTTGAGAACTTGGTCAACTTTCTCCATTTGACTACAGAATTTCACCCCCTCGCTGCTACCAGTGTTTTTGATGGAGGAGGTCAGGTCTACAATATTTATGTCAATTTCATGAGGTATTTTAATTTTTCTGGCAAACATAAGCGCACATCTATGGATCAGCTTCATTTCCACGTTTTATTGCTAGTGGGATTAAAAAAATAAAGTATACTTCAATAGACAGAAGCCCAAAATTGTCATGACTTCCCTCTTCCTCAAATGTAAGCCTTCTAAATCATTATTACGTTTACCAGACGGATTTCCTATCTACAACGTAAAATATTTACTGCATTATTCGTCTCCTTTTCCTTCGCTCGTAATCTAAATTTTGGAGACTTTATCTTTCGCGTCAAAAACTTCCACGTTCATTAATTTCCACATTCCGTGACGTCTAAGAGCGGCCTCGATGCCTCGACAATCTCCCTTCCGATGCGGCGATGATATGTCATTATGTGCGGTCGCGTGTAGGCAGAAAAGACGGCGAGTCGCCCTTTTGTGTCGAAGTGAGAAATCACTTTGACGTATCTCGCCTCGAATAAAAGCTCGACGAGCTTTAAATAGATTCCGTCGTCGACCGGAAAGAAACCGACCGAGGGGAGCTTTTGAAATTTTAAGTGAATAAATTAGATGATACAGCTGGATGAAGAGTTGCTAAGAATTTAACGCTTTATGGGTGGGAGTTACTATTGCTATTTGGCAAAAATTGTGCTACATGCTGTAAAAGTAATAAATCGAATTAAGTAATATATCTAATGTGAGCATATAAGTTAAGTAAGAGTTGAGTTTTCAGATCAATAAAATATATTCAATACTTTGAAATCAAAAGGCTAGTAAACTAATTAATATATGAGTAAATGCTATTTAATAACATTAAAACGATTAATAGTAAAGGTACACACTTGTTGTTATATTAAATAAATAAAGGATTACAAGTGGACCAGATGTCGAGGGTGAGACGTTAAAGTGAGTGAATAAAGACATCTTTGAGTCACTCATCTTCCTTGTAAGCTAAAAACAATAGAATGTTGTATCTTTCTCGTAGAGCTTGTATAAGCAATTAATCCAATTTAAATACAATGTATCTCAAACGTTGTCTCCAGTTTCGTCTGGCTAGTGCAATAGGTATTAAGGGAATGGACCCAGCAGACCTCAAACATCCTAGTACTGGGTGCGCAGGGGTACTAGGGGAGAAACGCGCAAAGTACCCACCCAGCTACTAGTAAACAACAACTTCATATACACCTGGGGTCGATTGTGCAATGGTACTAAGGGAATGGCTCATGAGGTACCACCCGAGCAACATTTATAGTTTCTTGGTTAAAATATATTGTCTATTGTATGAGCTGTTTCATTTTTAGCAAGGTATTCATAGAAAAATTCAAACATTCAAACATTGGATTGAATCGCCAATAATGTGTAAATGCTAATTTTGCAAAGAAAATTGAACATTTAACTGACCCTGAATTTTTAGCTTTATCACAAGTCACGCTAACGGCTTAAATTCTGATGGGTCCTTTCTGAACAACAGTTTTGGAACAATTTTCATCATGGTTTCGAAAATTATTCAAAATGGACTATTCGGAATTTCATATACTCAAACAGAATATCTCCTCAATATTCCCTCGGGGTCCTGAGACTTCCGGATGCGATTTTAAACGGCAGCTCCCCCATTTCCCCCGAAAAGTAGGCAGGTCACGTAGGCCGTCGGGGTCCTGCAGG